>JAUKPS010010985.1:0-10962 GCA_032273165.1 Chlorellidium tetrabotrys | reverse complement strand
CAATCGATATGTGATCCATTGTTGATCTGCACACAGCTGTTGTCACTAACGTCGCACTCGCTTACATCACTGTTGTGAGACATTCTCGCAAAAAAATCACGGTTTTAGTAACGCAGCGTTCCTACGGGAAAGTAACGGTAATCTAATTACCTTTTTTGCTATAGTAATCCCTTACTTTACTCGTTGCTTGAAAAAAGTAATCGGATTACAAGTAACGCATTACTGCCCATCTCTGGTCAGATGGGCAGTAATGACTGCATTGCTAAGCCAGTCGGCACCGTAATATGCATAAGAATAGTGCAACAACATTTTAGGTGCGGCTGGCTTGACTGTGTCGTCCTAAGTGAGGGCTCACTTGACCGCGGTCAAATATGGTGCTGGAGAAACAAACTGCAGAGAACTTTGTAAAGAGAGTATTGAGTGCTTTGGTGGTGTAAATGGACTGGTTCTTATATAGTACTCAAAGCACTTTAAAGAACTTGCCTCATTCAGGTGTACGCAAGCACTTTTCTCTGTAAGCACTTTCTGTGTAATGTTCACACACATTCGGAGAGCAACTCTGGGTTGGTATCTTGCCCAGGGATATTTGGCATGCAGACGGGGATTGAAGCACCTTCCTCTACTACCTGAGCAAAGCCACCCCATGTTCGTCTGTGCACAGATTTCTTTCAATACAGTATTATCACAATTGTGCAAAAATACAGGCATGAAAGCTTAAAGTGCGCGATCACAATAAAGGTGACGTTCAGAGACTGACTGAGTGATCTGAGAACTCATCAGCGCTCATCACTGCCTTCACTTACTTGCTGCTATGGGTGCAGGAATAACACAGTTATGCAGTTACTTTCTCAGTCTGCTAGAGCCTCCACTTGAACGCAAGAACCTTCATTTATCTTCTCAAACGGAATTCAAAATGTTTTTTACAAATTGAAGGATTAAGATATAAATCGTAGAAGCATCGATCCACACATTCAAAGAAGAACAACCCAACAAACTCTTCATAAAACTCCAAGAGATATGAAAATCTTTATTTCTGTCTATTCTGTGTTGTTAATAACATCACATCTTCACATAGTAGCAAAAACATATTAAAAAACATTAATCTCAACATGCATACTGTACTTCAAGTTTCTCTCATGGAAAGGCCAGTGTTACTTTTATAGTATCCTTTCCATAAATATCATAAATATCTTTACCCATGTAGTGGAATTATTTTATTTTTTCATTTTAGTTAACAAGTATAATGTGACCACATTCACTTTTTATCAGGACAAGCTACACCACCACGGTGGTTAGCATACAATAACACTGCCTTGTTCTCAAAGCTTCTTGCTAACTGTACTTTTTTCTGAGATGTTCTCTTTAAGTAAGGATACTGAAAGTGTAAGCAGTGTATACGGTCACATCACGTGCTTAAGGTTGTGTTAGCATGATAATTCCTTCACAGTTCTTTAAAGATGCTGAAGTCATCATATCAGCTGTAAATGCAGTGCTGCTGCTGTCCTTACGCTATACTTTCAAGCATCACACTTTCTTACTGACCAGTTTATTTCCACTTTTTATGCTCTAGTATGGTGTGACTGAATGAAGTCAGCAAACCAAATTCTGTCCATCTGAGGATGAGAAGAAACTTGCATGAAATGGGAAGCATGAGATGAAGATGGCTCCTATGCTTTAGACGTGGCACTGTTTCTGCCATTGTAAGTACGCTAATGCTTGAAAGATCCATTAAAAGTCTGACACTTCACTCTTCAGCTGGAGCGTCCATCAGGTTTTACATTCCAGGTTTCCTCGTTGGGATTACGACTCAGACGATGATGTGAAAAATTAGTTATTACATTAAACCCATAAATTCAACACTGGCAAAAAAGCCGTGCACTTCACAGAGCAGCTTTCTATGGCCGAGCAGCTCCTGCAGGTGTAAGGTGTAGGTGTCACAGCACTCTGGTCCAAAGAGTTTATGTGCAGACAGAAAATGGCTTTACAGAATATGACTGAATGTTGAGGCACCAAAACACACTCAGTCTGCCCCTCAGTCTGATCAAGAAGGAAACCTGACTGAGCGCTTCATAACATCAGTATGATGATGTCCCAGAGGCCATGTTCAGGTTATTCTCCCGTCCACACCGAGCGGGCGGATCAGTGGAGTCTGCATTAGCTTTAACAGAAAGGTCTGATTTAAGCAGGTAAGCTGAATAGACAAGAAAAGCTAGAAAGCTTTATCAACTATAACCCCAGCGAGGACCTTGACAGGTGTCTTGTGTACAGGTGAAGGCTGGACAGTCAGCAGGATACCTTCCTAACATTTGTCATTCCCAGCATTGAACCGTTTCCTGGCACAGCCTCAGTGAAACAGAGCATCGTTTCCACCCCACAGTTACAGACAGGCTGTGCTTTTCTTTGGTAACACCGTCGAAAGAGCCCCGTGTCCTCTCTCAGTAGCTGCTTTCGTGTCCTGTCAGGATGTACAGGCTGCTCAGTGCTGACGGGTCATCAGTCGGTGTGCTCTGAAGGATGATGTCTCTGCACATTGTCAGCAAATGAGAAGGAGATGAGTTGTAAAGGAGAGCCAGAGAAAGGCAGTACTAACCTAAAGCCAGTGCCTCCACCTGCTTCTACTCCTCCCACCTCTAGTACTAACACTACTCTACTGATACTACAACCACTGTAGTTTGACTTTAATGCTACACACTGGTACAGTACTGGTACACTTACTGGAGTTTTACTCCTGTTCCTGCTCATCACCACGCCTACTACTTTTTTAAACTTTATGATAAGTGTGAACATTTACACACCAGCATACAAACAAGTTTAAAGTAGAAAAAAGGAAGCAAAGAGCTGAGAAATACATAAAACATAACAGAGAAGAAAAAGAAACCTTTGCAGGGATTCCTTCTACACCCAGTTTGAGTAAAAATTAACTGAAACACAAGGAAAGAAGATAAGATCAACTAAATAAGGGTTGTATAATAATACTTAGTACTGGCAGCCAGCAGCGCTAAGCCTCAGCCTCCCAGTAGACACACCTATGGTACCGATTTAAAATCCTACATGTCTTTGTTCTCAGGTTATCACGTTCACAAACTTGGTGTCCACGCTATTTGCCTGCCAGGCTGACAATGATTTAGATCACAGAAACATTTTTAAGCTGTTATTCCTGGTTTCACAGTGGAAAACTCCGGGTAACGTCCATTATCTTTGCTCCTGTATAAGACTTTCCTGAATGCTGAGGTTTGGTCTTCCACATGAAATTCACTACTTTTGTTTCAGTTTCATTAATGATGCATTGATTTTGGACATCTATGTAATATATATGTGATACACGACAGTCTTTGAGTCCGTCCTTCTCATATATAATCCCACTGTTTTTGCACTTAGTAATGACTGATTTAAAAAAGAAATTGTGAAATATTTCTAATGAACTCACCACGATTCTTATTTCAAACTTCATTAAGAGCTACTGGATCAACAGGGGTGTCCTGGATTTGTTAGTAATATAATATACTAATATATTATTATTAGTTTGAATTATTTAGTCAAAAATCAATTCCAGACTGCTCTGAAAGAAATCAAAAAGAAAGGACATTTTCTGAAGACTGAGCTTTAATGCCAGATATCTATACGATCCAAATGTAAACACACACTTGTAGTTACTGAAATTATTCATTTTCACAGGTTGTGTGTCAATTGTTTGAGAAAACCTGGTGTTAATGTCCCCTCCCCCCACAAAAATGATCAAAAGGAAGTGCTGAGGTTATTATCAGGATGTCCTAAAAGCTCTCAGTTAATCCAACATGCTGCAGCGAGAGTCCTGACAGGGACTAGAAACAGAACATTTATTGGCTCCAGAATAAAAGATTCAAAATCCTCACATAAAAGGTTTTGAATAATCAGGCCCTGTCTTATCTTAATGACCTTATAGTACCATATCACCCCATTAGAGCACTTCGCTCTGAGTATTTAAAAGTAAAATGGGAGCCAGACCCTTCGGTTTCCAGGCCCCTCTTGGTAAATGGTAAATGGACCGGTTCTTATATAGTGCTTTTCTACTCTGAGCACTCAAAGCTTGCCTCATTCACCCGTCCACACCCATTCATACTCTGACGGATGCACCGGAGAGCAACTTTCATGCAGGATATCTGGCATGTAGACGGGGAGTAGGTGACCTGCTCCCCCACCTGAGCAGTTTGGGTTTGGGAGACGGACACCCTCTCTACTTTTAACATTAGGATTACAACTTTCCTTTCTTCCCTGAATCCTCCCTTAGTTAGCCTAAGTCTAGGCTGCTGGCGGGTTCCCCTGATGCACCAAGTGTTTCTTCTTCAGTCGCCCTTTTCACTCACTATCTGTTTATACACCTCTCTGCATTCAATCATTAGTTGAGAATATTCTCTGGCTCTCTTCCCGAGATTGTCTTTGTCTAGTCTTCCTCCTCTCACCCCCCAACCAATAGCAGCAGATGCCCGCCCCTCCCCCAGCCTGGTTCAGGTTTTCACCTGCTAAAAGGGAGTTTTTCACCTTTGTGCACCATAATTGCAGGGCCTTTACCTTACAATATACAGTGTCTTGAAGTGACTATTGTTGTGATTTGGCACTAGCATAAAGAAAATTAGCACTAAGGAAAGTAGTTTTCTGTACAAAGTGTCAGGTAGATGGTAGTTGGTAACTTTAATGGCTGGGTTTTTTTGGAGGGCTGCATGCAAACACATAGGCTGCATTTCCTAAATCCTTGGATCTGAGTAACCAACAGAACAAACACTCTAGTGTGACTCCTGCTTTAATGCTACCATTAATGCTAGCAGTATTCATGCTACTTCCACATGCTACTCTGAAAATCACTTCCAGGTCTATTAACAATAGTATCAAGAAAAATACTATCCTGATTACTTCTGATGTACTAGGATTACTAGTTTCTCACAGTGATTGATAGCTCTTGTCAGCATACTGTTAACATACCTGTTTGTTCCCAGAACTCTGAACACACGACTCTCATCTGTAATTTCTTGTGTTACCTGCACATAAAGTGAAAATTCACATGTGTAATGACTTAGAACAAATATGATAAGCACATGATACGAGCTCAGCCAACGTTGGATGAATTTACTAGTTCATCACCTCATCTGAATGGAAACTCCTCCCTTTGAGGCCATGCTTCCAGAACGCCAGCACACTATCCTGCAAGCAGACTGACAGAACAGGAGGTGTCACTCAGCTTTCAGGACACACATCAGCTCTCATTCACTTTGTTTGTCACATCATTATTTCTACCTAGTGTTTCAATGGGGAAGTCAAAGACTATTTCTGCAGCCAGCTGTCTGGATGGAAGTCCTTGCAGGTTCACGATCTTTACAGTTCCTGTCCAAACGGTACACAGATTGAGAATGAGCACGAAAGACATTTGAAGGATTCACAATATGCGAGGGGACTTACTTTCCAAGGTGATGAGAACAGTGTCTCGGTCCAGCTGGGTTACCTGCACGGCTCTGAGTGCTCCACTATCTCCTGACGCACGGAAAGAAGGAAGCTTGTTGAAACAAGTTGAAGCTTGAAGCTTCAGGAAGTCAGCAGAGAAATTCAGAAACGGTCCTACCTGGCACTGGAACAGGAGCGCCGTTCAGCTCTATAATATCAAACCTGAGCTGTTGGCCGGTTGGTGGTTTATCATTACTACAGTCTCTCACTCCAACACACAGCTGAGGAAACTCATCTGTTGCCAACACCAGCAGTTCAAATATCGGAAGAGCATCTGGGAGCCTGATGGCGAGTTGCTGTGAAACAGTCACCAAGGAAACAAGAAAAACTAAATAAATTCTCATGATGGTTAAGTGATGCTTGTTAAACCTGAGCTGAACCTGTTCATACAACCGTCCAAAACAGCACAACAGAATTCTTGTATGATTAGCAAATCTTGAGATTAAAGATAAACCGATGCCATCCACCCATCCATCCATCCATCCACCCACCCATCCATCCACCCATCCACCCATCCATCCATCCATCCATCCGTCCATCCATCCATCCATCCATCCATCCATCCATCCATCCATCCAGCCGTCCATCCAGCTGTCCATCCATCCAGCCGTCCATCCATCCAGCCGTCCATCCATCCATCCAGCCGTCCATCTGTCCATCCATCCGTCCACCCATCCGTCCATCCAGCTGTCCATCCATCCATCCAGCTGTCCATCCATCCAGCCGTCCATCCAGCCGTCCATCCAGCCGTCCATCCATCCGCTGCCGCTTATCCTTTTTCAGGGTGGCGGGGGGCTGGAGCCTGTCCCAGCTGTCTTAGGGCGAGAGGCGGGGTGCACCCTGGACAGGTCCCAGTCTGTGGCAGGGCTAACACATAGACACAGACAACCATTCGCACACATTCACACCTTTGGGCAATTTAGCGTTTCCAATGAACCTGTCCCCTAACTGCACGTCTTTGGACTGATGCCACTTTTCCATAATGTTGTGACACAGGCGTGTTTCTCCAAGCAGCACTGTGTTAGGACTGCAGACAGGCTTAACACAGAGCTCTGTTCTCACAATACATACATTATCTTCATGAAATGTGTGAGACATTCACAAAAAACCTGTCAATTAGTCTGCTATGTGATCTAATGGTGCATGCTGGTGTTGAACTGTGTGCTGATAACACTGTTCCTGTAGCACAGAAAACACATGGTAACCATTCAGTTACACGAGCTTGGACCCAGAGAAGGTGCTGTTGGTGTTTTTGGTTAGCGTTTATACAACGTTTCTTTTATTTAGTCTCTAAAATCTTGTTGGGCTTGAATAAAAAGTATGAATATGTTATTAAAAACAACAATGCATGCTTCAGATTTTGATATGCTGTCTGTCTACTTTTATGTAATTCAGGTCTAATGGCTGGTTTGCATTGTGGAAATAGGGTTAGAGTTAGAAAGGAAGACATTTATTCAGGTGGCAAGTTCGACATATCTGTACAAACCTTTAGATGCATGAACTTCTGAAGAGGCTCATACCACAAGAGTAAAACCAGGCCAGATGGGACAGCCCCGCACAGAAATGTGCTATCTGTGTATGGGTTTCTTGCTGAAACAGAGAGAGCAGGACTAAGTGTCTGCAGTTGTTCTCCGTGAACAGACTGACCAGAGTAACTCTGCACTGCTTACCTACACTGCACCTCCTACAACCTTTAGTGTCAGGAATCTTTACAGATATGGCAAACTTTCTGTGGCCAACAGAGAATATCCAGGTCAGAACAAGCAGACAAAATTGGGTTTACAGTATCCTCCTTCCTCAAAATCAGGTGGTAGCATCACACATGACATTATTAACACTGCTGCACCTACAGCTCCTGTTTCCCTGCATCTGTGATGGCGTGTCGTACCTGAGACTGATCCGCTCAGTGAGGCGGTTGGTGCTGAGCGACAGGCTGCTGTGTTTCTTGTGCAGATGTCCTTTCTGTTCAAACAGAGCTGGCAGGCTGTGCGAGTAAAGCTGGGACGACTTCCCTGCAGGATGGAGCCTTTTTAGAGCAGCATATTATCGAGTGGACACAATGTTCTCCGTTTGTGTCACGCTGTTTGTTACCTGATACGGACATCAGCACATTGTTCATAACATATAGCCATATACATCGCTGAGGGAGGAGCTGTGGGGAAAAGACAAGCAGTTCACTGAGACTTCAAACATCCAGCTTCAGTCATCAGACTGTTCCAGAAACACCATTTCCTGGTTTTCAGTGCTCCTCCTTTCATCAGGAGCTGCACTCCTTACTCAGGTTTTTCAGGGTGATGCGATTAATGACTTGCACTTTGCTGTTATTACTTGCATTCTTACACAATGCTCTTCTACTCTGACTGACACTTTCAACTACCAGCTTGACCGCGCATCACTCTTTTCTACCTCAAAACGACCAGTTACACATGTCTGCATGAATTCTGCACGCACGTTTGCACTACAAGCTGCACACAAACATGTGCACACATCCATGATTTACTCCAAACCTAACCTTCAGCGCTTTTTAACTTCCAACCCCTTCAGTGGAAACATCAGGAGAAGTTTGCCAGATTTAGGGTTTGCAGTGTTATTGCAGTGTTAAGCACAGACTGGTTTTAAGGAAGTCGCTCCTTACTGGGGTTATATTGTCATAGTATCTTATGCTGCAGACCTAACCTGCGCTGGACCGAGTTATTCCTCCTGCACGTCTGTGCACGGATAGTCGAGCATCTTATGAATATAGCCACTTGACCTTTGACCCATTTCAGTATAAGATATTGTGAAAGTATTAGTCTTAGCTGCCTTTCCTTCGTGTTTCTAATGTTCTTGTGTTACTAGTAGCCCTGATGTTTCCCCTGTCTGACCTCTGTCTCGTCTATGTGTTGCTCAGTTTTCTGGTGTGTCGTGTTTTTGTCCGTCTTCCCTCCTTTTCCTCTCATCGCCGTCATCTGTGTCCAATCATTTTAGCCCGTACCTTGATCCCCATCCGTTCATCTTTGTTCTAATCCCTGTTTTGTAGCATGTAGCATGTCTTCCACACATAGCTCTGTGCTCATTTTGGGATTCTGTTTTGTTGTTGGCTAATTTTGTGGGCAGCTAAAGTTAAAGCCTTGGTTTTGCTTTGCTGACTTTCCCCTGGTGCTTTGCAAATAAGTTGTCTTTCCAATAACTTCACCAGAATGGAGGACAATGAAAAGCATTAAAATGTTATCAATTATACTCATTAAACACAGGACATGTAATAAAGGATTCAGGCCAGTTAAGTGGAGTGGACAGCATGGCTGTTAAAGCATTATACAAATGTGAGAGAATTACAATCTTACCTTCTCTAATGTATCTTCATGAAGTTCATTAAGGTTCAGTGTGTAGATGCCTTCTTCTGCCCCAAGAATAAGATACTGATCTAAGTAGGGAAAGTGTTTATATAAAGAAGTTTCCATCAGCACCAAACACCATCGCATCACAAGGTTCAGACACCAGACCTGCTTTCACTTTGGCTGCTATCCCCATTAAGAGTGCCTCTTTGTGCTACAATGTCAGGCAACAGCACGCACATGACCCATGCTGTGTGCAGGCACCTGGCCACTACAGTGCCACATCACATTCACTGTGACACATTGAAGGACGTGCACACGTAACAAAGAGCATCTCTGCACAACAAGACCATCTTAAAGAGAGCACAGCCCGATTTAAATCAGTTACAGCTTTGCTTTCAAACAAGAAGTCTCCTTTTCATCGTACCTTGCATAAATGAACTGTCTGCTCACATTAATATAAACCTGTTATAAACCTGCTGCTGTGAGATTTCTGAGAAAACGCTCTCATTACTCCACTATGAAGTAAAAACAGAACCACAGACCAAACCACTGACCTCTTGTTTTGGGAAAAATCCAGGTGACGGCGCAGTTGATTTTTAGAGGGCAGCCATTGAAGACTTTAGAGAAGCAGGCTCCCATCTACAGAAGCAGCAGAGCAACTGAATCACGTATGGTCTGGCATGTTTAGATTGACTCTTCAGTTTAGGTATGTTATCTTTCCAACAAAACCAAACTGGCTGTTATACTTTTATTCAAAGTTGCACAAGTAATTTTTCTGTTCAGTCATCCAGGTCACAGTAATCTGAGGAGCTTTGTCTCCCAATAGGCCTTAAAATCTGGGACTCTCCACCTACTGCTCTTAGAACTGAAGGAGCTTCTCAGATAAGAGATGAAACGTCCCTTTGTCTTTCAAAGCTCCTTAGATCACAAACCAGTTTGCACAAGAGTTACTCTAAAAGTGAGGAAGTAGTGAGAAGGTGCAGAGGTTTGTGGAATCTGTTGGCAGGACGCAGCCATTAAAACACACGGTTGTACGTGAGGAAGCATATCATGTTAGTCATGAGAGCTTTGGGCGTAAAATGTTAAACTTCACACTTACATGGACTTGAGGGGTGGGAGGAAGGCCATGACAATCAGCGCTCTAAAAATGTCAAAGGTTACACATAACAAATGTTATTATTTTTTGTAAATGTCACAAATCAGCATTTTGACTGTTACACGGTGTGTAGTCCGACACCTTTAAAGGATCCAATCATTAGGAAGTTATAAGGTTAGCAAGTCACACAGGCTGATATGCTGAGGCTTCCACTTACATCATCCTTCGTCTTCCTCCTCAGTGTGCTCCATTCTGGTGATAGTGGGGTCTCTCGCTTGGGTGAGGAAGCAGTCGTAACCAACTCTGCTGGCACAGCGCCCTCCGCTGGCCGACACGTTTCACTGCAGCCCTTTGTGATGTCCGGAGTGGCTGAACACCTGGCCAAGGCTAAAAAGAGAAAGAGATTTCTGTAGGACTCATTGTGAGCTTGGTCAGCTTAAAGTGGAACTATTACGGTCATAGCTGAAGTTAATGCATGCATTAAGTCATGTCTGCAGTAACTGCAATATGCATTATTACAACAACCTCTACCAAAGTACAAAGATGACTAAAATATGCAAGAAAACTGCTCCTGCTGAAGGTGGAAACAATAAACAACAAACGTGTTTCACCACTTGAGGCAAAAACACTCCATCGAGTACACCCAGATCACGATGGCACACAAGGAGGAGACACTAACAACGTTAAGCAGTTGTTCAAAAAGCCTGAGCCAAGATACAACATCCCAGGTAGAAGATAACTTTTTATTTTATGTGATGATATTGTGGAGTTAGAAGGTGATTTACTTTTCTGTTAAAGTGTTATATGTTATGTTTTGAGTTTTCTACGATACTTTCGTCCTTACATTTGTCTAATTCTGTGTAACTGCTCTGCACTCTAACTCTGCTGATGCAGGCGCATTGGAACAATTCAATTTAATGTATATATCAACAAATAATCACAACATTTGCCTCAAGGTGCTGAATAGTGTAAGGTAAAAAACCCTACAATAATACAGATAAAACAGAAAACCCAACAATCATATGACCCCCTATGAGCAAGCACTTTGGCAACAGCGGGAAGGAAAAACTCCCTTTT
>JAUKPS010010874.1:0-10970 GCA_032273165.1 Chlorellidium tetrabotrys | reverse complement strand
TCGCCGTAGGCCACGTTGAGTTCGCGCTTCACGCGCTTGATCAGGTCGGGCATCCCCATCTGCTCGGACCAGCAGTCGAGCACCATCAGGTGGCTGTTGCCTTCCTTGTCGTGGAAGCTGCCGAGCACGACGCACGCCGTGCTGTCGGCGTCGCCCTTCTTCTTGTCGTAGGTCGCCTCGGTGAAGGCGGTGTCGAGCGACAGGATGATGTAGTCCAGCGCGGGCAGCGGACGCTTGGCGGGCCAGAGCCGGAACCAGCTACGCTTGATGATGCCGCTCTCTTCGGGGTCGATCAGTTCGCCGTACAGTTCCTGACGGCCAAGCGTCGTGCCTTCGTACTGCTCAAGCTGCTTGAAGAAGTTGTCGGGCAGGTTCGCCTTGTTGTCGAACGTCGAGCCGCGCACGATGATGCGCCTGTCCTGCGGCGCGGACAGCTTGCGGATGATCTCCTTCGGCTTCGGCGTCGTCGTCCACACGACCTGCGGGTTGTCGCCGAGACGCATCCCGAACATGGCCATGTCCCACGTCTCTTGGTCGTACTGCCACGCCGCGAGTTCGTCGAACCAGCCGCGACAGTGCTGCGGGCCGCGCAGTCGCTCGGGCTTCTCTGCCGTGAAGCCGCGTATCGTGCTGACGCCGCCTGCGATGTTGCGCATCTTGATGAACATGTCGGACTTGTTGTGCTCGATCAGCAACTCGGGCGGCAGGACGGACAGGATGCCGCTCTCGCCCTCGAAGCAGGTGATCTTGACGTCCTGATAGGTCGGCGCGATCACGCAGCTATCGAAGCCGCTCGGGTCTTCGAACACGGCGCGCGTGATCCACTCGGCACCGACGCGGGTCTTTCCGAAGCCGCGACCGGCGAGGAAGCCCATCTCGCTCCAGCCGTCACTCGGCACGATCTGGTTGTCGCGGGCGGTGTCCACCCACCTGCGCTGCCAGTCGAGATGCAGGCGCTGCGCGGGGTCCAACTGGGCGAGGATCGTCGAGACGTCGGTCATGCGTTCCGGTAGAGGGTCAGCGTCTCGCGCAGTTGGGCGTTGGCTTCGCGTATCTTGTCGTAACGCTCATTGGCCAGATGCAGCGCGTAGTTGAGTGCGCGCAGTTCGAGGTCGTGCTTCGACGCGGCGGTCTCGAGTTCCTTGACGCGACGCCACGGGTTGACGAGCAGGCTCAACTTCATTTGGCTGCCTTCTGGTTGCGCAGGGCCTCGGCCAGTTCCTTCGTGAGGGCGACGGTGTCGATGTTGATGTCGGCCTTGAGGGTCTCGCCGTCTTTGTTCCCGACATCGACCGTCTGCTTGGTGCCGTACTTCTTCGGGTTCCAGCAGGCCAGCAGCTTGAGCCGCGTCTCGATGCGAAGCTTGCTGCGCTGGACGTGATCGCTGTCGAGCACGATGTCCACCGTGCCGTTCTGGCGCTTGCGTTGCATCCAGTCGTTCGACGCGTCGTCGGCGATGTCGAGAATTTCCTCGGCGATGGCCTCGAAGCCGATCTCCCGCGCCTGCGCGACCCGTGTTGCGACGGCCTCGTCTGCGTCCATCCAGCTATACACCGTGCGCCAACTCGGCATACCTTCGCGGCGGCACAACTCCCGAAGCGGGACGCCATCAGACAGCCCAGCGACGATGTCGTCGATGATCTGATCCTTGCGCTCGTCGTACTGGCTCATCGGTTCTGCGTGCTCCGCTCGATGTCTCTGACGCCCCAGATAACACCGCGCCACAGATTGTGCAAGGCGCACCATGTACCACGCACTGCGACCCACCCGTTCGAGCGGGGCATGATCGACCTGCAATAAATCGCAAGTGGGCTGACCCTTGACCCACCTGACGTGGTGGGACGAGATGGACGGATCAGTGTTCGAGGGTCTGCAACCACTGCGTTGGCACCTTCTCGATTTTTAAGACCCACACCACGAGGGGGGTGCCCCACCCACCGCACCGTGGGGGTCTTACTAAAGTAACCCCCCACACGGGTCAGTCAGGTGGTGCAGGATGCACCGTGACCCATCTGACCTGACGGGTCTCAGATGGTGCGGTGCCAACCAACCAATTGCACGGCCTGAAAATTTATTTGTAAAAAAGTGCAAACAGGGGTTGACCTCTGCAACCACCCGCTTTAATGGAGGTTCAACAGCAACGGAGACACACCATGACCGACCGCCACATTATCATCTTCCGCGACGAAAACGGCGCAGACAGCACTGTCTTTCTTGGCACCCTCGAAGACGCTCGTGCTTGCTGCGAACGGATGGTCGCCGAAGGTGAAGTGGAATGCGCCTACCTTGAGCAGGATCAGTAATCACCAACCGGGGGCTGCGGCCCCCACAACACCCAAGGAGTAAATGACATGCAGATCGACCTCGAAGCTAAATGCACCGCGACACACAAGTGGATGCTCGTCGCCAGATTTGAGAGCGTCGTCACCGCCGACGATACGGCACGTTACCTGAGCAAGCGCGACGGCGGCAGCTACCGCGTCACCGACCGCCGCTGGCCCGAAGACCCAGCCTCACCCGTCGTGATGATCTTCACCAACGGCGAGGAAGTCTAGCCAGCCGTAGGGGGCAATCACCCACCCCGATTGCCCCCACCCCATCAGCAACAGGAGCACAACGACATGAAGTACACCGCATGGGCCGTCTACGAGAACGGCGACACCGAAACACACGAGGGGCTGACCCGCGCCCGCGCTCTCGCACGCTACGGCCAGTACACCCGCCACATCAAGAAGCGGCTGTTCGGCGTGGCCGGTCCCATTAAGTCCTACGGCTGGCGGCAGGAGGACTAAGCCGCAGGGGGCAATCACCCACCCCGATTGCCCCCAAATTATTTTCGCAGGGGGGCTTGACCTCTGCAACCACCTGCTTGTAGAGGAGGTTCATCAACAACGAAGGGACTAACGAAATGACCATCAACCTGACCATGCCGACCGACAACTTCGACCGCGCCGCTGGCTTCGCCTTCGAGTACCTCGACTATAAGAAGCAGCCGCAGCGCGCTGAGGGTTACCTGTTCTACGACGAAGAGGGCGACACGATGTACCTGATGAAGCGTTCGGTCAGCATCCAGTCGTCGTACACCGACGCAGAGCGCGCCCAGATCGACCGCATCTATCGCGGCGCGGAAGTCGTCCGCAACGGCGACAGCGTCACGGTCGATGGCAAGCCCTACACCGTCAAGGTGCTCGGCAACTACAGCGACGCCGGTCGCCTCATCCCAGCTTAACCCAACCGGCGGGGGCTTCGGCCCCTGCCACAGGAGCACACCAGCCATGATCACCCCGACCATCAACATCAACGGCAGCAGCATCGACGATCTGGTCAAGCCGCGTCGCGCAGCCATGTACCACCTGATCGACGCCATCGAGGCGCTCAAGCAGGTCACACCGAACGGCAGGGACTACCCCAACAAGGACGCCTGCCAAACCGACCGCGCCATCCACTTCGACCGTCTGGACGCGCTGCACGCACTGCGCAAGGAACTCATGAACGAAGCCGTCTACATCAAGGAGCAAGCAGCATGACCTACGACTATTACATCTCCCGCAGCCGGTACACGGGCCTGCGCAAGGTGGAGGACGGCGACACCGCCCTCGTCGCCGAACTCCGCTGCCCGCAGATCGAAGCCATCTTCATCGCTGGCGCATCGGCCCTCGGCAAGTCCGTCTACGACCGCGATGCGGGTTACGGCCTGACCGGCACACTCGATCAGGTGATGCACGAGGAGCAGGGACAATGAACCGCGTTGAGCTGCACAGCCTGCTGCTGGCGCACGAGAGCGCTGTGATCGCCCTGTACGACCTCCAGCGCGCGGACCCTGAAGAGTTCACGGGCCTCGATGTCGACCTGTCGGTCAGCAAACGTCAGACCGCCGTCGCCCGCATCCGCGAGGAGATATTGAACAAGATGCAAGGGGAGCAAGGACAGTGAAACTCACCGACATCAACGCGCCACTGGGTGCACACTACGCCGTCTACCGCATCGGCCACGGGCGCAGCACCGGTATCGTGATCGTGGCGCAGGACGGCGACGGCCAGTGGGAGCGCGTCGGGCGCATCCCGCCCTACCTGCTTCAGCACCTGCTGGAGGGCCTAATCCGCACAGACATCGCCGTCTGGGACGCGGACGAACAGTCCTACCTGAACGGCACCCCCTTGCAGATGGTCTACGTGGCCCCGCCACCTTTCGCGCCAGCGCCCAAGCCCCCCGCCAAGAACCTTGAGCAGTTGGACCGCAACTGGACCCTGTGGCGCGAGAGGGTCATGGACGGCACCATGTATAAGGTGCTTGGCAGCAGGTACGGCATACACGCCGGACGCGTCCAGCAGATCGTCCTCAAGTGTAGCCGTCGGGTGCGGAACCGCATCTGCTGGCCCGACAACACAAGCGCCGAGCACGCCGAACCGATTGACAAGGCGCTGCGTGGCTTCGAGATCGTCTGGCCAAACGGAGAACGACCACACATGATCGCGCCCAACGGCAAGCGCGTAGAAATATAAGGAAACAACACATGATCCGCTCCATCACCCTGCGCAAGGCCGACAAGAAGGGCGGCTTCAAGTCGAAGTCGTTCAAGATCGACGACAAGGAGGTCCACGCCCTGCACAGCGGCATGGCCCTCTCCGTCACCATCACGTCGGAAGAGGGGTCGCAGACGATCACGCTGCCCGCGTACAAGCTGCTCGACATGTTTGAAGAGGTCTCTGCAAATTAGGGCTTGCAATCCCCGATCTCCACATTAAAAGTAAGCCCATCAGCAACACCACAGGGACAAAACGACATGAACACCTACGACGTAACCTACTGGCTCGACGGCGACGCCCACACCGACACGGTGGACGGCGAGAGCAGCAACGAGGTCGAACTGGGCGTGCTCGACCGGCACCCCGACGCAGAGGTCTGGGGCAGCCGCGCGCAGGCTGTCGTGTACGAGACCAACGGCGAGACGCCATGCGCCGAGGCTATGGCCAAGATCATCGAGGAGATGGGCACGGGCCGCCGCTGGCACATCGTCGTGTCGCGCAACCGCCACCACATGAACGGCGAGATCACTGCCGTCGATGCCGACAGCATTGGCATCTACTGGTATGACCGCACCGAGACGATCCCGTGGTCGGACGTGACCGCAGTCTCCATCACGGCGCGCTTCTGATGGAAAGCCCCACAGAGCGCATCGACCGCATCATGCTCGACGTCGTGGCCAAGCACCACACCAACATGGCGTCGATACGCGGCGCGGCCAAGGACAAGCTGACGGTGGCCGCGCGGCGTGCCGTCTGCGTCGCCCTGCGGAAGGAGGGCCTGTCCTCGAAGCAGATCGGCGACAAGATCAACCGCAACCACACCAGCGTCCTCAGCCTGCTTGGCCTGCTCAAGCGCAACAGGGACCGCCAGCAGAGGCAGGAGGGCTAGACCGATGGACCGCAGCCTTTGGCTCAAGATCGTCGAGATGGCCAGTGAGGCGCAGGCCAAGGCGCACAGAGAGTATGGCGGCAAGCACCTGCGCGTCGTGCTGACCAAGGACGGGCGGTCCAGATTTGTAATCATGTCACTCACGCCCAGTGACTACCGAGTGACACTCAACCGCCTGCGCGACGTGCGTCAGGCACTGCAACACCTAGAAGGGACACAATGACCATGACTGACCAACACGTTTTCCCGTTTTCCAAAACGAAGATCACGACGCGCGTTCTGGCGCACATTGCCAAGCACCCCGGCGCGACATCGGCCAGCATCGCCGAGGCGCTCAACATCCCATTTGGCAGCGCGACAGGGGCGCTCACCGTCTTGTCTGAGGAGAAGGCCGTCACGCGCAACAAGATCGGACGCGAGTACCTCTACTGGCTGCCGACAGAGAAGCCCGATGCAGGATCGGACGAGGTGGAGCGCCTGAAGGCGGAACTGGCGGCAGCGAAGGCGGAACTCGCCGAGGCGCAAGCCAAGCACCCCGATCTGGTCAAGACGTTTGACTATGAGCCTTACCGTCCGGCCCTGAACTATCTGGCGAACACCCAGTGGCCTGACATGAGCGAAATCCGCGAGGGGCGTCACTTCACCACACCGCAGGAGGCGTTCATCCGCGATTTGATCGTGGTCATGTCCCTCATGCCGCAGGGAGACGTAGCATGAAGAAATGGATCGCAGAGCGTCTGATCCTCTTGGCCATTTGGCTGGACGTAGAGACGGTTGTTTACGCCTCAATCGACGTGGTGGTCAGCATCAAGGAAGCCGAGGCAGCAGCCAAGGCCAAGGTCGGTCGCCCACTGGGCAGCAAGGACAAGAAGTCGCGCAAGCGCCCGGTTCGCAAGGAGCAAGAGGCATGATCGCCGACCCCCTCCTGTTCTTCACGGTGATCGCGATGATGGTCGCCACCATATACCTGATCGTAACAAAAGGAGACGCAAATGACTGACCTGCCGATATTGCCCGACTGGGTGCTGATCGAAGCCGCGAAGCGGTGCGGGTGGCAACACGTATACGCCCTTGATACCTTGCAGCGTTTTTACTGCGACAACCTACCCTACACCGCCCTGTGCGACATGATCGCCAAGCACGAACAGCCGCCCGTTGATCGCAAGCTGCTGTGTTCGCGGGAGGCGATGCTTTTGGATACGGGCACGACAGACATCTGCGTCCGCGCCATCGAACTTTGGGAAGAGGGGTTTGGGAAATGAGCGACAAACATAGCTACGCCAACCATGTTGTCGCGCATGAAAAGAGCGTGGTTCTGGGTGGGGGTAAAGTCCTATTTCCCGTAGACCCTTCGCTGACGAATGGCTTCGCCCGTCAAATCCAGATGCTTGTTAAGGATGCGGAAGAAGCAGCCTACCGTCGTGGGTATGAAGGGGCGCAGTGCAATATGCGCGTAATGTTAGGGATTACACAATGAGCGACAGCATGAGCCAGCACTGCCCCAACTGCGAAGCCCAAGCGGCAGAGATTGAGCGGTTGCGTGAGGCGTTGTTGAGTTGCCCACTTATAGCGCGATACGAGACAGCGGAAAAGTTTCGTGAGCGGCAAGACGATTGGCTAGCAACCACTTACCGCGAAGCCCTAGCAGGAAAGGAGCATTTGATATGAGTGAGATTTACGCCATCGGAGGGTTCGTGCTGGGCGCGGCCATTAGCTATGCTATCGCCAACGCAGGCACGAAGCGCAAGCTTGAGGAACTGCAAGACGAGTACAACACGCTCGTGGACCGCGACCCCAAGACTGGGCGCTTCGTCAAGTCCATGCGTAAGCTGAAGAGGAAGTAACATGGGACGGTACAGTGATCGCTCCGCGTCCAAGACGATGGGCCAGTCCAAGCTGACGCAACTCACCCTCTCCGACCGGCTGGTGACAGACCAGTCCACCATCCGCTACTTGGATAGCCTCCGCTTCGGCTCCAAGGCCCTCTGCGCGGCCATCCTGCGCACAGGCCGCACGCACCGCCCCATGACCGAGGCGGAGCAGATCGAGGCCGTCCGCTACGCCCACGACATACCGGACGCCGTGCCGGTGCCGAAACGCCCGCGCGCAGGCCCGCGCACTGTCATCTGGGGGGACGTCAAGTGACTGACCTCAAGGAAGAGTTGCGCGCCGCCTGCTCAAGCTGGCCCCTCGACGTCAAGCTGGTGCAGCGCGCACTGGAGCACATAGAGGCGCTCGAGGCGGGCATCGAGGCCGAGAAGGCCGCCGTCATTGAGATGCTGACGGGTATGCAGACTGGCATCGACATCGTCCTGAGCGGCGCGAAGCCGGGTGAGGACATCACAACCCTGCGCTTCGCATCCGGCTTCGTCGGCGGCATCATCGAGAACATTCAGGGCGACCTGCATCGCGGCGTGGCAGCGCCAAAGCGGTCGTCGATCATCATGCCGTAAAATAGTTCTTGCGTCTGCAATCAGGCGATTGTAGGAGACGCAAGTCAGCAACGAAGGGACACACGAAATGAACGCTAAACTTATCTCCGCCACCAACACCGTCATGGCAGAAGTTCTGCGCGAGGCGGCTAACATCCTCGAAGCCAGCAAGGTTGGCATGAACGTCGATCAGGCAATCGCCGCCGCCGTCGTCGCCTTGGCCGAAGAGGCTGGGCAGCTTGAAGTGCTCCGCTCCGCAGTGACGGAGCACTGAGCCATGAGCAACAGCACAAAAGCCTCAACGCTCATCAAGGCGATCCTCGCCGAGCGCAACCCCGACCGCAAGTTTGGCTACAGCTACGACGCGGGCTTCTTGGAGGGCACGCTCATCAACCTCGCCGACATCCCCGGCGTCGTTGAGCGCCTTGAAGAGTACGCCAAAAGCGAGGCAGCGAAATGATCCGCGCCCTGATCGAACTCGCATTTGTTTGCGTCCTGCTTTTCAGCATCGGTGTCATCGTCACATCATTCACAGAGGGAGAGTAACATGATCTGGAACCCGTGGAAGCGCATCCGCCAACTGGAGCAGGAACTGCGCGACATATACCGCGTCCGCGACACACTGGAGATCAAGTTGCTCAACGCCCACTTCCGCGACCCTAAGACGGGCCGCATCGGCAAGAAAGGTGAATGGAAGTGACCGAGATCGACACCATCATCAACGACGCGCGCAAGGCTCTGGCCAAGCGCGACCGCATCGCCCAGCAGCTTGTCGAGACCGACAACGACATCAAGGCCCTCGTCAAACGCTACAGCGTCGAGATGAAGCTGTGGGGTTTTACGCCCGCCATGCTTCGCCACGCCGTCGAGGCGCGCACCGGCAAAAAGATTGCCGCATAGCGGCTTGCACCACCTTGGGGGCTGGGCTACGATCCAGCCCCTTATCAGCATCGGAGACTAAAATGACGGGCATCAAGCGGGCCATTGAGATGGCCGGAGGCGCGTGTGCGCTTGCCTTCCAACTGGGCGTAACCCACCAAGCCGTGTACATCTGGGCCAAGCGGGGCTGGGTGCCCATGCAGCGCGCACTTGAGATCGAGAGGCTCTACCCAATCCCACGGACGGAACTGCTCAAGCCTGATCTGGTCGCAGTCTTCACCGCGCAAACCGCAAACTAAGTGTCATGGACGAGGAGGGACCGCCCATGACCAACGTGCAGCCAATCCACCCGCAGCACCAGACCATTGAGGCACCCGCCGAACTGCGGAGCCTGCAAGGCTGGCTGATCTGGCGCTTCGAGCAAGACCCAGACAACCCCAACGGCAAGGCGCTCAAGGTGCCGTACTACGCCGAGGGCGGTAAGCGCCACGGCACGCAGGGTTCGTTCTCTGATCGCGAACGCCTGACGACATTTGCAGCCGCTAAACACGCCGCAGCCAAGCGCGGCTTCAATGGCGTCGGTCTGGCGCTGATGCCCGAGTTCGGGATCACGGCGCTCGACTTCGACAACTGCGTTGACGCGGACGGCAGGCTGCCGGACGAGGTGACGGCCATCGCCAGTCAGACCTACGCCGAGTTCAGCCCGAGCGGGAAGGGCATCCGCGCCTTTGTGCGCGGCACCTACGGCAACAACAAGTCGCCGACCGTCGGCAACGAGTACGGCTTCGAGATTTTCAGTTCAAAGGGCTTCGTGACGTTCACCGGCAACCCGATGCCGTACACCGAGTTCCTTGACCTCGAGAACACCGTGGCCGATCTGGACAGCATCGTCGCGCCGATGTGCGAGGCACGCTTCAAGGGCAGCCGCAACAACACGTTCGACCCCGACGACTTCATGGCAGGGCGTGAGCCGAAGCTGGGCCTGACGCCCGCCCAGATGGAGGACTTGGTCAATGCGCTCGACCCAGACATGGGCCGTGAGGATTGGGTCAAGGTCGGCATGGCGCTCCACCACGAGTGCAGCGGCGACGACACCGGCTTCGACATCTGGAACGACTGGTCGAGCGACGGATCGAAATACCCCAGCGAGGAGAGCCTGCGGACGCAGTGGGACAGCTTCGAGCGTCGCAAGGGTCTGGGCCAGCGTCAGGTGACAATGGCCTCTGTGATTAGGATGGCGAAGGATGCGGGGGCATCCATCAGCCGCCCTATCGTGGCCGCAACTGCTGACAGCCTGCGGGCTGTTATGGACGCGGTTGCGGCCACACCCAGCGGCTCTGGCATGTCCACACCGGCTGACTATGCCGGTCGCTTCCCTATCACGTCCCTGACCGTCAGCATCGCGCTGGAGCCGGGTGACTGGCTGATCAAGAACGTCTTGCCCGACGCGGGCCTCATCGTGATCTACGGCGCGTCAGGCTCCGGCAAGACGTTCGTCGCCATCGACATGGCCTTCGCCATTGCGCGCGGCGTCTCGTGGCGTGGCAACCGCACCCGCAAGGGCCGCGTCATGATCATCGCCGCCGAGGGCGGCAAGGGGATGAGCAAGCGCCTGAAGGCGACATGCGACTACCACAACATCGACCCCAACGAAGTCGATATTGGCCTGCTGACCGTGCCGCCGAACTTCCTCCTGAACGAGGACGTGACGGAACTGGCTGCGGCCATTGCCGCTGCCGGAGGCGCAGACGCGATCATCGTTGACACGATGGCGCAGGTGACGCCGGGGGCGAATGAGAACAGTTCCGAGGACGTCGGTCTGGCGCTGGCCAACGCACGCGCCCTGCACGACGCCACAGGCGCTGCGCTGATCATGGTGGACCACAGCGGTAAGGACGCCTCGAAAGGCGTTCGTGGCTGGTCTGGGAAGCGCGCAGCGGCTGACGCCGAGATCGAGGTCGTGAAGCACGAGAACGGCAGCCGCGAAATCCGCATCACCAAGATGAAGGATGGCGACGACGGCCTCAAGTGGGGCTTCCGTCTGGAGACGGTGACTGTCGGCATGGACCGCGACGGTGACCCGATCACAAGCTGCGTGGCTGTCGAGGCTGACGTGCCGGTGCAGATCGCCGAGGAGAAGGGGCCGAAGGCTCAACGCTTCGGGCCGAACGAGCGCCATGTGCTGGAGATCATCGAGAGCGAGTATCTCGGCATCGAGGGTGCGCCGTACAGCCAACTGTTCGA
>JAUKPS010010541.1:0-11012 GCA_032273165.1 Chlorellidium tetrabotrys | reverse complement strand
TTGCACTAACATAAGTTGTACTACAACTAGTACTATCAACATAAACTACCACACCACTATTAAATCCACTACCAGTAACAGTAATTGTTTCGCTACCTGCTGGGTTTGCCGCAGTAGCACTATTTGGATAAGTTAATGATGTAATCTTTACACCACCGCCTAATGTTTCAAGTGTAGCAGGTGATATGTTATCTGTTGTTATTTTTAATGTCATGTCTTTACTCTTAGAACGTTATTGAACCCGAACTAGTCCATTTATATATTCTGTTTCCACCAGTATTAGTAACTGTTGGACTGCCTGATGTGCTTGCAGGTGCGTCATATGTATTAGGATAAGAAATGATTACAACTCCTGAGCCGCCTGCGCCTCCCGTATTATAGGATGCACCTCCACCGCCTCCGCCGGTATTAACACCGCCGCTGCCTGCGGCACTACCTGAGGCATTTCCACCGTTCACTGAACCACCAGTCCCACCTATACCTACGTATCCACCACCACCTCCGCCACCTTGACCTCCGTTACCAGCATCAAGATTGCCATTATATCCACCACCGCCACCACCACCAGCGTAGTATAAACTAGTACCAGTTAAACTATAGGCTTTCCCGTCACCACCAGCACCTGAATGGTCTGCATCAGTAGCATCTCCGCCGGCTGCACCAGCACCGCCGCCGCCACCAGCAGAACCATTGCCGCCGTTTCTGCCGCCTCCACCTTTATTACCAAAACCTGTTAATCCACCACTGTTACCTTGTGTGGCAGCTCCGCCGGTAGTCAGAGAACCTGAATTAGCATAAGAAGTGCCACCACCTGAGCCACCACTACATTCTGTATGAGTGGGTAATCCAGTTGCCCACACAGAACTATCACCCATTCCTCCACCTACTGCTGTTGCACTACCAAACACACTAGGTGAGCCTGTACCCGTTCCACTGCTGGCTCCACCGGCACCCACTGTGACTGTTATAGGAGTTCCTGTTGATACAGAATATGATCCATATAGTAATCCTCCACCTCCACCTCCACCTGTATTTGAACCAAAAACACCGCCACCTCCTGCTACTACTAATGCAGTAACAGATGCAGGTGGACTAGGTATACTAATTTGATTACTTGCTGAACTCGGTACGCCTGTACCATATGTATTGGTAGCTGTAATAGTGAAAGTATAAGAGACTCCACCTGATAACCCGGGTACTGATATCGGTGAGGTACTACCGGTTGCTATTATGCCACCGGTACTTGCTGTGACAGTATATCCTGTAATAGCAGAACCTCCGTTACTAGCTGGCGCGGTAAAAGGTACCGATGCAGTTGTACCACTAAATGTCACTGTACCTATAGTAGGTGCTCCGGGTGGACCTACCCAATTACCTGCTTGTTTATATTGTGCTATTTCTGTGCCCGTGAAGATTCCTTTACCAGTAGAACTACTAGTAACTGCAGGTGCTGTTGCAGTAATTAATCTTCCAGGACTGCGTAATGCCATTTTATGTTAATACCTCAATACTTGCTACTAACTCAATACTATTACTAGTACCAGATGTTGCTACAATACTTTGACCTTCACCGACATAAATTGGATTACTTTTATCTACTATCATTAATGTTGTATTCCCGGGAACTGCAATTTGATAAGCGATTCTATATGCTGTCCCGCCGCCACCAGTAGCACTATTAATTGATAATGTAATAGTTGCCGCAGTTCCTGTAACATTAGTTGCCGCTATACTATCAACTTTAGTTATTGAACCAGAAGCAGGAGTTAGACCAGTCCAAGTTGTTGCACTTGTACCTGTAGGAATCAAGTATATACTACTGACATACATTGAAGAAACATTTAAAACATTTGGATTTGCCATATTAAAAACCTATAAACATATTTAAGGCAACTGTCTTGCCTAAAGTAACACCGCTAGTGACATTTGCCCAACTTGCAGTTGCACCATCGGTTGTTAAATACTTACCACTATTACCACTTTGAGTTGGTAGTGCAGAAACATTTGCCCAACTTGCAGTTGCACCATCGGTTGTTAAATACTTACCACTATTGCCACTTTGAGTTGGTAATGATGTACCACCTGTACTCATACCACCATTTAATGATAATTCACGAATTTGAATATCTACACCGCTTGCCGGTGCTGTTGCAAATGTTACCGTAGAACCTGATACTGTATAATCAGTAGTAGGTCTTTGTATGATACCATTTTCTGCTACAATTAAACTATTAGCAGTTAAACCACTAGTAATAGTAAATGTATTTGCTACACCATTACCTGTATATGCTCTATATGCAGGACTTACAGTAGTTGCTATCGCAATCGCTAACTCACGTATCTGTATACCTACTCCGCTTCCAGGAGCTGTTGTGAAAGTTAATGTACTACCACTAACTGTATAATCAGTTGTAGGTGTTTGTACAATACCATTTTCTGTTACTAATACACTACTTACAGTAACACCTGATGTAACTGTATAGTTTGCTTGAGATCCATCACCTGTATAACTTCTGGATACAAATGCCCCGGCACCACTTGTAGCACCCATTGTAGTAGTAACTTCAATATTTGAACCACTTGCAGGAGCTTCTGAGAATGTTAATGTAGGACCAGTTAATGTGTATGCTGAACGTAATTGGAATGCACCATTATAATTAACTACAGTTTGATTAATACTACTTGGTGTTGTACTTAACGTAAATGCAGTTTGTACCCCATTACCAGTAAAATTATCTACTGTGATAACTGCTGTAGGTTGTGCTACCCAAGTTAAATTACCTGAACCATCAGTTGCTAATATTTGAGATACACCGCCACCACCCATATAGATGTTACTAATGTTGCTACCTAAGTTAGCACCATTCAATAATGTTGCTTTATCAACGGATAGTACATTTGATGTTTTATTAAACGCAAAATTAGCAGTTGCACCGAATGATCCACCATCATTAAATTGAACTTGTGTATTACTACCGGCAGCATTAGCACTGCCGCCACCACCTGACTGTGCTACCCAACTTAGTGAGCCTGAACCATCTGTGCTTAGTACATAGTTTGCAGTACCACCTGATATATGTAAATTACTTACATTACCTAATGTTACGTTAGCAGTAGTTGTAAAGTCAACTATTCCAGTCGCATTACTTACTGTTAAGCCTGATAAACTACCTACACTAGTAATATTAGGTTGTGCATTAGTTGTGACTGTGGCCGCAGTAGTTGCGGTTGTAGCAGTTATACCAGTTAATTGGCTTCCGTTACCTAAGAAGTAATTAGCTGTTGCCGCGTTGCCTAAATTAGCATTACCTGATGTAATGTTTGCTGTTACGGTTAAACTACTTAATGTACCAACACTTGTAATATTAGGCTGTGCATTAGTATATACTGTACCGGCTACTAATGCATTAGATACTTGACCTGATACATTACCTCCTGCTACTGAGTTCGCAATATTTGCATAGTGACTTTGTACCGCACTAGTTACGTTACCACTTACGTTACTACCAGTCAAACTTGTTAATAAACTACCATTGCCACTGAAGTAATTACTTGTTGCAAGATTACCTAAATTAGCATTACCTGAACTGATATTTGCTGTTACAGTTAAACTACTTAATGTACCAACACTTGTTATGTTAGGTTGAGCCGCGGTAGTTACTGTACCAGCAGTTGTTGCTGTTGTAGCAGTTACACCGGTTAATTGACTACCATTACCTAAATAGTAACTAGCACGTAGATTACCAAAACTATTGAATGTTACGACTTCACTTGAAACTGATACATTACTTCCGAATGCAAATTCAGCGTTACTGTTATCCCAGCCCATGAAGCCATCAATTGCGGCTCCTGAGTAGTAATGTAATATCTGTCCTCTATCTTTACCGTCATTACTTGCAAGTGGTGTTCCATTTGGATTACCACCTTGTTCAATGATTGGATCCTTGACATTGAATGATGTAACGTTTGCATATGTATATGTACCACTTACTGTTAAATTGCCGGTTATTGTTGCGTCACCTGATACTACTACACTTGTTAATGTACCTGTACTTGTTATATTTGGTTGTGCACCTGTTGTTAGTGTACCGGTAAAGTAATTTGCTAATACATAATTAGCACCACTAATGTTACCTGCGGCTCCTGTAGTTGTGATACCTGTACTACTTAACATAGTACCACCTACATTTACATTACCTGCAGTAAAGTTACCTGTATATGTTGGTAGATAAGCCGCTACATTTGTATTTGAATAACTTGCTGGTAATCCAGTTAATAAACTACCATTACCTACAAAGTAGTTAGCAACAACTGCGTTACCTAAATTAGCATTACCTGCAGTTAGATTACCTGTATAAGTCGGTAGATATGCGGCTACGTTTGTATTACTATAACTTGCGGGTAATCCTGTTAATAACGATCCATTACCAACAAAGTAATTAGCAACAACTGCGTTACCTAAATTAGCATTACCTGATACAATATTTGCTGTTGCAGTAAAATAATTAGCAACAACTGCGTTACCTAAATTAGCATTACCTGATACAATATTTGCTGTTGCAGTAAAATAATTAGCGTTTATGTAGTTTGCACCAGTAATGTTTCCAGATGAACCAGTTGTTATAATAGTACTAGCAGTAAGTGTATTGCTAATATTTGCATAGTTTGCAGTAAAGTTACCGGTGTATGTTGGTAGATATGCGGCTACATTTGTATTACTATAAGTTGAAGTTATACCAGTTAATTGACTACCATTACCAATAAAATATGTAGCAGTTACGTTACCTGAACCACCTGCTCCAGCAGTAATATTACCAGTAACACTAATGCTACCCGAACTTAATTGAACAGTATTTGTACCACTTGGATCTTGTATATTACCAACTTTAAGACCACCTGATGTTGCTGTAATAACACCAGTAACAGTTAAACTTGCTAGTGTACCTGTACTTGTTATATTTGGCTGTGCGGCTGTTGTTACAGTACCTGCTGTATTTGCGGCTGTTGCTAAAGGAACATATCCAGATACATTTGCACCAGTTAAACTTGTTAATAGACTACCATTACCAGTGAAGTAATTAGCAACAATATAATTTGCACCAGTTAAGTTTCCACCACTACCGCCACCTGTTGTAAGATTACCCACTGTAACATTACCAGTAACATTAGCATTACCTGCTGTGAAGTTACCGGTATATGTTGGTAGATATGCGGCTACGTTTGTATTTGAATAGCTTGCAGGTAGTCCTGTTAATTGACTACCATTACCAATAAAGTAGTTAGCAGTTACATTACCTGTAACAGTTAAACTTGCTAGGGTACCTGTACTTGTGATGTTGGGTTGTGCGGCTGTTGTTAATGTACCTGTAAAGTAGTTAGCAACAACATAGTTTGCACCAGTTAAATTGCCACCACTACCACCACCGGTAGTTAAGTTACCTACAGTAACGTTACCAGTAACATTAGCATTACCTGCTGTAAAGTTACCTGTATATGTTGGTAAGTAAGCGGCTACGTTTGTATTACTATATGTTGACGTTATGCCAGTTAATAAGCTACCGTTACCCACAAAGTAATTAGCAGTTGCGGCATTACCTAAATTGGCATTACCTGATGTTATATTTGCGGTTACAGTTAGACTAGTTAGTGTACCTGTACTTGTTATGTTTGGTTGTGCACCAGTAACTAATGTACCAGTAAAGTAATTAGCTGTAATGTAGTTAGCACCACTGATATTACCAGTTGCACCCGCAGACGTAAGACCTGAACTATTCAATATAGTTCCACCTACATTGATTTGTGTCCCTGTAATATAGTTAGCAGAAAGATTACCTGTATAAGTTGGTAAGTAAGCCGCAACATTTGTATTACTGTAACTTGCTGGTAATCCAGTCAATAGTGATCCATCTCCAACAAAGTAATTAGCAACTACTGCGTTACCTAAATTAGCATTACCTGATGTAACATTACCTGTTACTGTTAAACTACTTAATGTACCAGTACTGGTGATGTTTGGCTGTGCGGCTGTTGTTACTGTACCGGCAGTAGTTGCTGAAGTTGCAATTACTCCACTTAATTGACTACCATTACCTAAATAGTAACCAGCACGTACATTACCAAATGTATTAAACGTTACAACTTCACTAGAAACTGATATGTTACTACCAAAAGAAAATTCAGCATTACTGTTATCCCATCCCATGAATGCATCAATAGCACCACTAGAATAGTAATGTAGTATTTGTCCTCTATCTTTGCCGTCGTTGCTTGCTAGTGGTGTGCCATTTGGGTTCCCGCCTTGTTCAATAATAGGATCTTTAACGTTAAATGATGTTACGTTTGCATATGTATATGTACCACTTACTGTTAAGTTACCGGTAATTGTTGCATCACCTGATACAGTTATACCACTTAATGAACCAACACTTGTTATATTTGGTTGTGCGGCTGTTGTTAATGTTCCCGTGAAGTAATTAGCTGTTATATAGTTAGCACCGCTGATATTACCAGTTGCACCAGCTGATGTAAGACCGGAACTATTTAATATTGTTCCACCTACGTTTATTTGTGTTCCTGTAATATAGTTAGCAGAAAGATTGCCTGAATATGTTGGTAAGTAGGCCGCTACGTTTGTATTTGAATAACTTGCTGGTAATCCAGTTAGTTGACTGCCATTACCAATAAAGTATGTAGCAGTAATATTACCTGTTACGTTTGCATTACCTGCAGTGAAGTTACCAGTGTATGTGGGTAGATAAGCCGCAACATTTGTATTACTGTAACTTGCAGATAGTCCTGTTAATAAAGATCCATCACCTATAAAGTAGTTAGCGACAACTGCATTGCCCAGATTAGCATTACCTGATGTAACATTACCTGTAACTGTTAGAGTAGTTAGTGTACCGACTGAAGTGATATTAGGTTGTGCATTTGTATATACTGTACCAGATACTAGAGCATTACCTACTTGTCCTGAGATATTTGAACCATTGATACTTGATAGTAGAGTACCATTTCCACTAAAATAACTTGCTGTGGCGAGATTACCTAGACTAGCATTACCTGAAGTCAGGTTGGATGTCACCGTTAATCCATCAAACACAAAGTTTGCTGTGCTGTTTATAATGAATGGTTCAATCTTTAGTAGTGACATATGTTTTTATTACTCTTATCTAGTATTTATTACTTAGTTGGAAATGCACCTGTAGGGGGTGTAAAGTTACTTGTATAACGGGCAACACCTTTTGTAATTCTTAGGTCGTCTATGTAACCGTTGAAGAAATTAGTTGTATCACCACCAATTTTAAAATAATAAGTCGTAGCTAATGCAGCCACAGTATAAGCAGTAGCAGTTGTACCAGTAGATACCCCGTTAACATATAATGTAATTACGCTACTATTTCGTACAAAAGCAAAATGATACCATGCACCGGTAGTAAGTGATGGTGTTCCTAGACTTGCATCAACGTTGGTACTCCCATCAGTAGATTGTGCAATACGCATTACCCCAGCATTAATATAAAGTATCCAGGATCTAGTAGTTGATGTATCGTATCCGTAATTTGCAAATACTTGTGCCCCTGCTAAAGAATTAAAGTAAGCCCAAAACTCAACTGTCCAGTTACCTGATCCAAATTGTACATTTTGTACTTGATATGATGTTAGTTGTTGATTTGTTCCGTTGAAACTTATACTACTATTACCGTACTTTTTCACCGCAGTACTTAATTGTGCATTATTCACCGTTTCGTGATTATTACTACTATGATAATCAATTATACCACCGTTATTGAAGTTTAACAATAGACTTGCTGGATAACTTGTAGAGTAGTTACCTAATGTTTGTGTAGGTGGTACAAAGTTACTGGTATATATTGCAGTACCTTTTACTACACGAAAGTCTGATATGTACCCTAAGTAATTTTGTGTTGCATCGCTTCCAATGTATTGAGTAGTACCACTATAATTTGTACTATCCGAATATGCTGTGGCAGCAACAACACCATTAATATACATTACAGTTGAACTGCTACTTCTCACTATAGCCAAATGATTCCAAGTTCCGGCAGCTATTGCATTTGATGATACTATCCTATTAGCTCCGTTAACATACCATGCAATAAATCCGGCACCAAAATAAAGTCCCCAACCTGTATTACTAGCAGAATAAGGTGTTAATGCGGCTATCATTCTAGTTCCTGCATTTATATCTGGTTGAAAAACCCAACATTCCAGTGAGAAATTTGAGGTACCAAAATTAAAAGATGAATTTCCAGCAATTGTCAAATAATCCCCAGTACCATCAAAGTATGCACTACCACCATGTAAACTTGGGGTATAACTTGTTGCACTCTGTGCTGTATATCCGAATGGATTATTTCTATTAGGTTTTACACTAGAGGATGTAATTGTTGCAGGGATAGCACTACTATCTACTATAGTTGTAGAGTTAAGTGTCAATACAACTACAGTACCAGTTAAACTTCCGGCTGCACCTGCGCCGGTACTACCTACCGTTGTTTTTGTTAGTGGTGTTGTACTTGGAGTAAACGAACCTGTGTATAATGCCTGACCTTTAACAAATCTTAAATTACTAATGCATCCAGTGATAGATGTTGATTCAGTGGCATATCGTAGTCCAAACCTATATGTTCCTGAAGAAGTGTATGTAGCACTATCAGTTCCGGTTTGCACTTGTGTCCCGTCTACAAATAATCGCCAAGTAGTGCCCGATCTTGTTATAGCCCAATGACGCCAGTTATTAAGTACAGATGGTAAGCCAGTGACTGGTCCATAATTTGTTAGAATGTATGTTGCACTTCCAAAATAAGCATACTGTGTACCGGCACCACCTGCACTACGCCAATCCCACATATATGGACTATAACTTGGATCAGCTGTAAAATAAGTATACCATTCTATTGTATAATCACCTGAGCCAAATGCAATGTTGGAACTAGAAGATACATCTACATAATTGTCACCGTTAACGGATGATATACTATAACTTAATGGTGTTGCTTCGGGTACGCTACCGAATGGTGAGTAGGCTTGAACACTTGGTGTGCCACCAGTAACAACTGAATTGGTCGGTGAGTTATCTACATGGCGATTTGATTGTGTTACTAACCATACTGTGTTAGTTACGGCAGTTAGTGGTGTTGTGCTAGGCGTGAAGTTGCTAGTGTACAATGCAGTTCCGTTTACGACTCGTAAATTACTCAGATAGCCAGTAAAATAATTGCTCCCAGCACTAGATCCGTTTGTTCCAACAATTGGGCGTGTGTCTTGTGGCAAATAATTAGTATTATCAGTCCAAGTAGACCCCACTTGTGTTCCATTTACAAACATCTTTGTGCTTGAACTACTACGACTAACTGCGACATGGTACCAAGTGTTTAAACTCAATGCGTTACCTGTTATTCTGACTGCACTGTTAACATAATAAACGGGGGAACCAGTTGAGTCCAAATATATCATAGGATATGCTCCGTTTCCATTAACTGTCCTATAGTCAATAATAACAGGAGTTGTAGAAAAAATACCTGCGTTAAACCAAAATTCAATTGTAAAATTGTTTGTACTAAGTGCGGCCGCAGTTGTATATAGGTAATCAGTACTACTATTAAAGTAAGTACTCCAACCTGTCTGACTATACGGACTAAATGTACCTTGACTTGTATTACCATTTCTTGTAATAATGTTATTGAATGGGCTGTTATCCACAATACCACTATTATTAGCACCACCGTTGTATTGTAGTGTTAGTAGTTGTGTATTTGCTATTGCTGTTAGTGGTGTTGATGGTGGAGTAAATGCTGTTGTATAATCTGCGGTACCTTTTACTATTCGTAAATTACTTAAATAACCATTAAAATATGATTGGCTGGGTGCACGTTGTCCCCCTATCCAATGATTATTTGTTGTATCTGAATAATCTACCGAACTGGTTCCTGTACCGTCACTTACACCATTTACATACAATGTTATCGTTGTGCCTGAACGAACAGCCGCAAAATGATACCATATACCGACAGATAGGGTAGTAGTTCCATTTATTAAGTTAGCGGTCCCTGAATAAAATTTAAGTAATGAACTATTTACCCACAACTGCCATCCATTTGATACTCCATTATAGTCATCAAAAATAAGTTGAGTTCCGGTTAAAGAATTAAAATAACACCATACTTCTAAAGTAAATGCTCCAGAACCCAACAATGAAGTTGAAGGTAATAGATACAAATAATCCCCAGTACCATCAAAGTATGTACTACCATAAGTACTGTAACTAGCGTTTTGAGTGAATGGTATATTAGGTGATACAGATACATCACCGTTTTTAGTTATTGTAAAATTGTTAGTTGATTTATCAATAAATCTATTACTCTGACATGTCAATAAACTTGTACCAGATATCGCAGTCAATGGTGTAGTGCTTGGAGTAAAATCTGAAGAATAAAGGGCAGTACCTTTAGTTATACGAAAATTAGATATATAGCCAGGGAAGTATCTACTATCATAAGATCCCATTTTTCCGATACTAAATACACCAAGATTAGAATTTATAGTAGCAAACGTAGTACCGGCTGTGCCTACTCCATTTACATATACCTTAGTAGATGTACCGGTTCTAACTAAGGCTATATGATTCCATGAATTAAAATTAATAGAAGGAGTACTAGTTGTTGATAAAACACTACCTCCACTAAGTGAGTTAAAAACAATTTTTGCTGACGTATTAATAATAAAGTTGAAGTCTACACTAGGATCGCTGGTTACTGTTACAGCAGTAGATCCGCAAATATCTGCTTGTGAAGAAATAGTAGATGTATAAATCCAACATTCTAATGTAAAGGTTGCAGTTGATAAATCTAATGGACCACTAGCTGCCGGAGTCATTGTTAAATAATCACCAGAACCATCAAAGTAATTACTATAATATCCCGGTGTATATGGATTAAACAACACTGGTTTTGTATCACCGTTAATAATTAAATTTGCATTTGTTGTAC
>JAUKPS010010319.1:0-11028 GCA_032273165.1 Chlorellidium tetrabotrys | reverse complement strand
CGCATTTCCTCTGTCTTGGCCAACATTTTGTTTTTCTGTCTTGGCAACTGTCTTATTTATCTGTCTTGGCTTTCGCTTTCGCTTTCGGTGAGAGCTTATTAGTTTGCATTCCACGATATGTATTATGTTAAGTCTCTGGCGCGCCGATTCTTAGCCTTCGTGTCTTCCGTCACGTACAAGTTTGTAAAAATCTGTAAAGATGGCCGGAATGTTCCGCGCAACCCACACGCCACCCCTCTCCTACCTGCTTGACGACCTGCTCACCCGAGACCTGGCGGCCATCGCCGGCCACCTCGGCGTAAGCCTGGCAACCCTCAAGCGCTGGAAAGCCACCGACGAGGCCCCGCGCGCGGCCTTGCTGGCGCTTTTCTACGAGACCCGATGGGGATACAGCCTGATGGAGACCACAGCCCACAACGGGGCCATGTACGCACGCCATGAATTGCGGTTTGCCCTGGAGACGATCAAGCGCCTCGAGGCGCACATCGTCAAGCTGGAAGCTATCGGGGATTTTGGGGCGGCCAACGAGCCGCGCCTGGCGCAGCGCTAAAGGACCATCACGAGCTGATGGCCCGCCCACGCGACGTAATACACGGGGATCCCCGTCGACGTGTCATGCCTGCCGAACATGGGCTTGAGCCCGAACGGGATGCGGTAATGTCCAAATCGCATAAGGGTCCTAGTGATTTTCGCAGTCGCAGCCGGCCTGCCCGGTGTTCTTTGCGATGAAATTCCGCACGGCCGGGAACTGGCTCAAGATCAGCGCGGCCAGGATGGCGCCGCCCATCACGACGACGGCCTCGCGCAGAAATTCAGGGGTGGTCGGGATGATGCCGGCGGTTTTCATGCGTTGATCCCGTCGAGCTTTTGCAGCCGACCACGCACCGAACGGCTTTCAGCCTCGAGCGTTGCCAGGCGGGTATTGATGCTGGCCAGCAGGCCCACCACTGGGACCAGCAGCACGTTCAACCAGGGCAAGAGGTCTACGATCATCACGCCACCCCCTTGATTTTCTCGACGGTGCGCAGGCCGCCAAGGCCCAGCATGCCGCCCAGCAGCTCCCACAGGTGATCGTCAATGCCCGGTAGCTCCGGGATTGGATGGCCGCTGATGATGGCCGCCCACTGCACCCACGGCCGCAGGATGTACTGCGAGAACAGCGCGCCGGCACACACCCAGCCCACGGCCGGCCGCCATCCTGAAACCCAGATACTGGCGCTGGCGGCCTCAGTGTTGTTGATGGTGAGCTGACCCTTTGCCAGCTCCGTCACAGATTGCAGCTGGGCCAGCTCCCCGCTCTGCGCCAGCGTGGCCAGCCTAAACTGCGCTTCCGCCTGCTGCGCCGGGTCCGGCCAGATTTTGTTTATCAAGTCCCTCGCGAACGGGAGCAGAGCCGCGATTGCTGGAGCCATGAGTAAATCCTATTTCCCATTTCATCGTACGCGCCGACCATCTCCCCGGTGGCATCGTCATAGACGCCGCCCAGGCCGGCCAGCTCACGCTGCTGCCGCTCGATGATTCGGTCTATCTGGCGGGCGCCCTCCGCCTTCTGCTCATAGGCTGCGGTGGAGTTCCAGACGCCCCCAATCGCATCGCCGAGCTTGTTGCCGACGTATCCGGCCGCGCCCATCGGCGTTGCGCCCCAGATGACTTCCATCAACGAGGGGCCGGTGTAGGTTCCTGTGTCGGTGTGCGTCTTGTTGTAGACCCAGCTGCCCAGCGAAAAATCAGGATCCCCGGTCAGGGATGAGCCCACTCCGTTGACGCCGCGGTAAGCCAGGTTTGTGTCGGCCGCCGGGTTGAGCCATCCGCCCACCGTCGCCGCGGCATCCTTGATGCCTGCACCGGCCGACTTGGCGCCGAAGTAGAGCACGCCCACCCCGACGACTGCCGCGCCCAGGTAGAGGTACTCTTTGTGGAATTTCACGCCAGCACCCCGCCGGCCGCCGTGAATTTTGCCGTGAGCCATTCGATGGTGCGCTCACCCTGGCCGTAGCCGGCGCCAGGCAGCGAGGCCCATTCCTTGCGCGCCGCCCTGACGGCCGCGGCGAAGTCGCCCACCTCGAGATAGGCCACGGCGCCCCGCTCTTTCAGCAGCTCAGCTGCTGCAGCGTCCTGGCTGGCCGGGCTGAAATCGGGCAAGCCGAGTTTCTTTTGCACGCGCAGCCAGGTCGGCTTTGTGATCTGGTATTTGCCGGCGGCCGTCGAGACGCAGCCAGGCCCCAGGCCGGCGCCCGCGCACATCTTGTCGGAGAGTTTTTCTCCAGCCCATTCCTTTGTGACGGCCGGGTGATCGGCGAAGCTCACGATGGTATGGGCATAGGCGTAGCACACGCGGTAGGGGTCGCCATGGCCCGCGGCGGTGCCCTCAGCCTCGCTGATGGCGGCCTGCATGGCCGCGATGTTGTCGCGCAGGACGATGGGGGTCTGTAGTGGCATGGCGTTCTGCTCCGTTTCAAATTGGTTTTGCTTGGCCCAGGCCTCGAATTCGTCTATCCATCCGGCGGCGCCGCTGTCATACGCTGGCACGTCCGGCGCGCCGTCGCCGCCCTCCTCCGTCCATACGGGCGCCGCCTGGGCCTTGCGCGCCATCAGCAGCAAGGCCACGGCCCCGAGGGCCAGCGCCACGATGACGGCTTTTTTGTTCATCTACAGTGCGCGCCAGGCGGCCGACTTGCTGGTCTTCGCAACCTGCGAATTGCTGTCCGAGATGTAGTAAAGACCCATGCCGGCCGGCAGGAAAAATTCTCCGCTCCAGCTGATGGTCAGGTCTTCATTTGTCGATGCCGGCGTGATGTAGTTGCTGACCGATTCCGCCACTGTGACGCCTTGATTTACCGTCGTCGGCGCCGACGTGTGGGCGATGAACTTGGCAACCGCGTCAAGGTCTACCCGGTCATTTGCCGAGCAGCGCAGCAGGATGACGCCGTTGGGGTTCGCGGCCGGCGCAAAGATGGTCTGCGCCGTGTTGGCGACGGCGGCCGACGTAGACGAAAAAGAACCGGTGTAGACGTACGGGAGCCTGGCCTCACCCAGCAGCAGATCAATTGTGGCCAGGGTGGCAGCGTCCAGCGCAACCTCACCCGACACGACGCCGGTAAAACGGTTTGAGCCGGATTCACCTTCTCCGTAGTAGCAGCGCACCACCTGGCCGGTGGCGCCATTGGTGAAACGCACCTTTCCGAACGGCCGCTTTGTGCGCAGGTAGTCGGTGGCCTCCGTGAGTTGCATGATGCCCACCACGCCGCCGTTTTCATCGAGCAGCTCGATCAAGGCCAGCGCCTCGGCTGCGGTGCGCACCTCGAAACGGTCTCCCGCAATGTTGATTTCCTTGACCTGATTGGCGGCCAGAGTGATCGTGAACGGCTTCATTTGCTTTTTCCCCAGAGGACAGCCACGCCGATGACGCCGGCCGCGATGGCCGCCGTCTTGATGGCGTCGGAGTTTTTGTTTTCGTTTGGCTGGAAGCTATCGACAACCTTGGACGACAGCGCAAAGCCCTCGCTGGCCTTGTCCAACAGCTTGTCGATGAGCTTTGAGCCCGCCGTCACCGTCGAATTCCAGGCCTCGGCGTTTTGGTTTCCGGCGTTTTTGTAGAGCTCCACGACCGCCCCGCCGCTGCTCTTGATGACGTCGGCGCCGGCCGCCGCAATGGCTTTCACCGCGTCGGAATCGTTGACGGAGTAGGTCACGGCATTTCCGTCACCGTTGACGCCCACGCCGTCTTGAATAGCCATGCGCTGATCAACGTTGGTGGTCTCCGTGGTGGCGCCCGTGGTGCTCGAGCTGCCGCCACCGCCACCGCCGTACACGCGCCCGCCTGGCCTGGCCGCGGTGGCGCAGTCGCCGAAGGCCTCACCCATCGCATATAGCTGGCGCCGTGAATAGTTCATAGTTCTTTTTCCAAAATGAAACCCTTGATGCGGTAGCCCTGTTTTTTCGCCAGCTTGACCAGGCCCGGCCGCGCCGTCTGGAAGCCCACGCGATCACACGCCCACTGCCGCGACAGCTCCTCGATCACCGGCAAGCCGATGACGGTAAGTCCCGCCGTTTCCACGGCCCCGGCGCCCGATATCCACATGCGCGCACCGTGTCGCTCGAGCGAGAAAACTCCCTCATGCGGCCCGTAGATCAGCTTGAAGCACTCACCCGCTGCCGCGATGCTGTCCGGCGTGGCGATGCCATCAGCCGAAGCCAGGCCGGCGGCGGCCATCAGGCGCGCTGCCTCTGCCTGGCTCACTTTGACGACTTGGATTTTTTCCATATCACGAGCCCGGCCAGGGCCACCAAGCCGACGATCACCAAAGGCGAGAGGGTGGCCGTGCCACCGAAGCCCAGGCTTTCCATCGCAGACGGCGCCGACTTGTTCGAGCCGTTCGATTGGGTGCCGGAAAAGTTGACATTCCAGCCGGAGTTATCCTGGCCAAGGTCGCCATAGATGGCCGATTCGGCCGTCTGCGGCGCGCCGCCGGCAGAACCACCACCACCGCCGCCCATGCCGTCCATGAAGGCGCCCGCGATACCACCAATGGCAGTACCGATGCCCGGCATGATTGCCGTGCCGGCTGCTGCGCCGGCTGCGGCCATGTTTCCAGCCATACCGGGCCTCAGCTCAGCGCGACGAACGCGACGCCGGCAATGATGATCAGCAGCATCGGGGAGATACCCCCGACACCGCCCGCGCCCGCGCCGTAGGTCTTGCCGTTGGCGCCCGCGTAGGTCTGCCCTGTCACCGTCTTGTTGACGGCCGACTGTGCAAAGTGCGAATCGATGGCTTTGGTCGCGCCATACACCGCCAGGTTTTCCCACCAGTTGGCGCCGTTCTGCGGGTAAAACTGGCCGAGCTTGTTGGCCTCGGCGTAGTCCTGCGCCCAGATTACGGTCGTGCTTCCGGCCGATTCGCCGTCATAGTCGGAGCCCTGGAAGCCCGACTCAAATGGTACATATTCACCGGCCATATTGCCTCCGTTGTGAGTTTAAAAAGTCACGCCGGGAATCAGGGCCGGTCGTTGGTCGTGATGGTCTCGGTGTAGACGTTGAAGGTGCCGCCCGCGTTCACGTCCAGCAGGATTTCCAGGTTTTCCACCGGCTTGGGCTTGCCATCTGTGCCCAGAATCAGCGCCGTGTTCAGCATGTGGTTCATCAGGCCGTGTGGGATGAAGTCCACCACCATGAGGCCGGCCTGGGGCACGCGCTTCCACGACTTTTGGTAGAACTCATTTTCAGCCACGGTGACACTCTCGAATTCCTCGGAGTCGTCGCGGCGGATGCGGATGCTGTTGATGCTGGCGAGGGTGCCGAACACCATCAAGCGCTTGAGCTGTTCGCCGGACTTGCCGAACGGGATCTTGATGCTTTCCTCGACGGCGCCCGACAGCGTTTTTTGCGAGGAGCGCACGCGGGTAATCAGCGTGTTGCGACTGGGCACGTCGACCTCGGCCTTGGCAACGATCTTGGATGCGCCGCTCGGGGTGTACACGCCCACGTCGAATTCCAGCGTTGCCGACTGCACGCCGGCTTCCTGGGTCAGCGCATAGGTGCCCATGGTTTTTGCCGCTTCATCGACGCCGGCGGCCTCGGTGAAGTCGATTTCCAGAACGGCCGCATCGGATGCGCCTCCCTTGAAAGAGTTCAGGGCCTGGATGTGGGCCGAATCCTTCCAGCGGATTTTTTCGCCGTTGTTCAGGTTCAAGACGATGTTCGTGAGCATCGCCCGTGTGATGTTGCCCTGGCAAAACAAGAAAATCTTGTTGTACGTACGGCCCAAAGGCAGGGTCACGGTGGCCCGCTGGCCGGTGCCGTAGTTTTCCACCTGGGGGAGCTTGATAAGACGGGTCATTTTTGTCTGCCTTTGAGAGTTTCAGGGTTGCCGGCCGGCGCTCAGTCCAGGGCCATGCGCACGATGGGGCGGGTGAACGAAATCTTGTTCAGAACGAAGATCGTTGCCAGCACCACGGCGGTGGTCATGACCGCGTTTTTGACTTGGGTTTGCATAAAAATTGCCTTTCGGTGAGATGAAGTTTGCTAACGAAGAGACCCGATTGAAAGGCCCCGCACGTACGCCCGTAAAGGGCTAGCACGTACGTACGGGAAAGGCCCTTTTATTTGCCCAAAACAATGGTTTTTTCGCCACTCAGGCCGCGTCCAAAATCCGTTTCGTAGTACGTGATGCTGGTTTTTGTGGCGCTCAGCGCGATGGTCTTTAGCCCGCTGATTTGTTCGTACGGCGCGTCGAGCACCTTTGCCATCCGGTCCTTGTCGCTGGTCTCGCGCAGCGCATGGCAACGGATGTAGGAGCACGACGACCAAAAGGCCTTGTCAGCGTCGGCCGGCCGCTGGGTGGCCGCGATGATGATCAACCCTTTGTGCCTGCCGCGCTTTGTGCAATTGCGCCAGGCCGGCGGCGCCCAGGTCGGCCGCGTCACCAGCTCCAATTCCTCCACCAGCATGCACAGCTCACCCACCAAAAACGCGCCGCGGCAGAACAGCGCGAAGTCGTCTTTAAACGGCTGCTTGTCGTAGTCGGTCTCATCGTCTGGTTGCCATATCACCTTGAAGGTCTGCCGCTTCATGGCCTGCAGCACGCCCTGCACCGACGTGACCACCTGGCCCAGATCCCCGTACTCTTTCAACGGGTCAAAGACGATCAGGCGCGCGGGCTTGAGCGCCTGCAGGTGCTCATTGATGCCTACCCCCTTGCCCGAGCCCGTGGTGCCCACGAAGGCCCGGATATCTGCCCGCTTAACTGGCTTTTTCGTGGCCATCGGGCGCCTCCGGCTTCTGCGAGTTTTTCCAGGCCTTGGCCTCGCGGTACACCTTGACGGTGGCCACGGCCGGCGGAACGGCCGCGATGGCCAGCGCTGCGTATGGGCCGTAGTCGGTCATGAGGCCTTTCACGTCCCAGCCGTTGCGCTTCATGATGGCCGCCAGCGGCTCAGCCATGGCCCGCTGCGTTTGCGTGCCCCAGAGCTGCTCGAACTGCTCAGGCGTGAGCCACCAGCACAGCTTTTGCGCCGGCATGGCGATGAATTTCAGGGTGTCCAGCACGTCGGCCTCGAGCATTTCCAGCTCTTGCTTCCCCTGCTTTTCCTCGACACGCTGCTGCTGGGCGGCGCCCTCCTCCTCGCGCGCTCCAGCCTCACCGATCAGCGCATCCAGGCCGGCCACAAGGTCAGGCTGCGCGCCCGCGGGCGCCGTCTTGTCCCTGACGTCTTGCACGTCGGCCGCCGCGGCCGGTTTGATGAGTTTTGTGACCATTACGCGCCCCTCAGGATTCCCCAGCCTGGGCCGGATGGTTTTTGTGTTTCTGGTTTCGCCGGCTCAGGTGCTGGCGCTGGTGCAGCTACTGGCGCGGGGGCCGGTGCTGGTGCCGGCGCTGGCGCCGGCTTTTCCTCGACGTGCTGCCCTACGATGCGGGCGCGCAGTTTTTCGTCGCAATCGTCCGTCCGCGAGAAGCCTTGAAAGCCGCATCCCGGCTGACGGCATGTCACGCAAACGAGCTGCGATTTTGTGAGGGTGAATCGGGCTTTGGGCTGCTCACAGACGGGGCAGGCGCCATGCCCGATGAGCTTGGACTCATCGGCCATGGTGTGCTCAGCTCTTTTCGATGTGGTCGGCCAGCTTTTCGGCGACGGTCGCCGTCGCCGCGCGAAGGTCGCCGTGGCGCGCCTCCGCTGCCGCCTCGCGCAGCTCTGCAATGAGCTGCTGCACTGCTTCGCTGACCTGGGTTCGTTTAGCCGGCGGGGCGGCCTTGGTGGGAGTCGTCTTGCTCATAGTTGCTTCTTTCAGGTTGAGGTTTTCCCTCCCACCCCCTGAATTTGCGCAACTTCTTTCGGTACGTGCGCAGCGGCCCGAACATCGACGGCGGGGCCGCTGCTTTTTCCGTACAGTTATTGACATGAATCCAAGCTGACGCGCTTCGCTTGTCCGAAACGGGAGCGGGGCCAAACAGCCGGCGCGCCGTGGCCTGCGCCGCTTCGCTCGAGCCGTGCTGAATCAGCCAGGCCGGCCGCTCACTTTCAACACTGGCGAACGACGGCCGCGAGAACAGCGGCGCGTCAGGCCGCAGCACATGGATATGGTTTTTAAACAGGTGCTTGCCGGCTGCACTCACGCCGATGGTGCGTCCCGGCATCACTTCGCCGTAGCGGCCCAGCTCCCCGGTCTCTTCTTTCAAAATGGACAGGGGTCTATCGCATCGCTTAGCCAATACACCGCCCTGCGCCACAAGGTATTTTTTCCACGCAATCGACGCGACCCCCGGCTCTGTTTTCTGACGGTTGATAGCAATGAGCGCCTCACGAAGGACGCCAGGCGCATCCTCCGCCACATTTCCGGGGTCAAGTCGTCGTAGTTCGCGCCAAACACCGACCGGGGCTCCGCCCACTTGCTGGAATTGCCGGATTCTCCAATGGCTGGCCCACGCCTCAACTCGCGCACTGCTTGTGACAGCATCATTGCCGAACAGGTCCAATCCCACGCCGTGCCCGTCGATGTTTTTGCTGATGTATTTGATGACGTAGCCAACGGCTGAACCTTTGGCCCAGTCGATTCGCTCAAAATCGACGCGATGCTTTTGCGCTCCCGGCTCATTGGGGGATTCATTGTCGAGAAAGTAACGCCGCACCAGCCGCACCAAGGCGCCGTGCGCGGCTCCGGCATCGCATCCACCAGCGGCGACACCTTCGCCCGGCATAAATAGCAGGACGTGCCAGTGCGGTGTCCCATCGTGTTGGGGTTCTGCGATTCGGAAGCCGTACCACTGCAAGCCTGCGCGCACGGCTGCTGCGCGGCATCGCGCCCAGCATTTGGAGAGATATTGCTGGGCCTCATCTGGTGTGCTCCCGTCGTACTTTGGATTTTCCGCAACGCGGCCATCGCCGCGCGTGGTGCATTTGTGGAACCGCGAAGGACAGGACACCGTCACCATAAAAGCGATATGCCCCAGCTCTTTCGCGATCAGCTCGAAACCTGCGATGCGCGTCAGCAGCTCGACGCGCCGAATGTTTTTGTTGGCCGTGCCGCGGGCGGCCAGGTCGGCCAGGGTGTAGGCCTGGAAATGGTCATTGACGGCGTGCACCGACTCTAGCGCCGCCGCGTTTCGCGCGTTCTGCCCCCGGCGCCGCTTGACAGCATCGTCCGAGGCGTACAGGCCCGCCGCGCGGCTCACTAGCCCTATGTCTATGGCCGTGGCCTCGACGGTGCGCGCGTGCAGCTTTCGGTATGTGCGGCGCCACCAGCGGGCGCACTGCAGGCGCAGCACGGCCCCTGCCCTGCTGACGGCCGCGCCGGCCGGCCACAGGTCTAGCAAGCCGCGCGCCTCGAGCATCCGTCGGCAGAACTCCGCCAGCACCAATGGCACGATGCGCAGGCCGTAGCGCGCGCGCACGGCGGCGAACCTGGCGCCTTTTTCCACAATGGACTTGAGCTGGGCAATGCGCCTGGCGAAGTCGCGCGCCGTGAGGTCGGCCGCCTGGCAGATTTCACCGTCGCCAGCGTCCGGGGAAATGCCACCGCGCCCACTGTCCGCGAGCTTGTGCACGCGAGACAGGAGCGAGATATTCGATTCGTAGCGGCTGACGTGGTGCGCCGTGCGCCAGCGGCCGATCAGCTTGGACTGCCAGGAGCGCGGGAATTTGTCGACGATGGAGAGCGCCCAGACGTGGTCCGGGCGCCGGTCAATTCGGGCCAGGGCATGGACCGGGGAGCCGTCACGGCGCGTGGCCGGCAACGGGTAAATATCCGGCTCACGGACGTACGGCGGCGCCTTGCACCGCGCCCCATACGCCGCCGTCAGCGCGTCAACCTCCCCGAATGTTGCCGGCGCGCCGGCCTCGATTCCCGCGATTCGCTCAGCAGTCCATCCCATGGACGCCGCCGCGCCGGCCAGGCTCAGCCCAGCTTTCCCGCGCAGCCCCCGCAGCTCAGCGCCTGGCGTCATCACTCAAGCGGCCCCGGTGGCGGCGCAACGCTGGCCGCATGACCCGCCGCCACCCCGAAGGCAACCACAGCGCAGGCCGTGCCAGCGAAAAAGCCCAAAGCAGCACCCCAAAGGAAACTAACGTCCATGCAGCTCACGGCAGCGCCCTCCGCCCTGCCCGCTCACGCATGCGCGCGCCCAGGTTGAGCATGTCATTGCGGGCCGGGTCAAACGAACGCGCGTAGGCCGCGTCCCGCTGCTCCCGCAGGCGCTGGCGGATTTCCGCCGGGCACGGCGCGCGTGTGACCGCGTCCGGGTTGTCGGTGTTCGGGACCAGGCCGCCGAACAGGCCGAACTGAGGGGCATGGACGCGCCTCATGCGAGGCACGCCAGCAAGGTGCGGCCCAGGCGCCAGCCCAGGTAGGCCACAAAGCCCAGGAGGCCAGCGCCGCCGACTGCGAGAACGACCAGCCAAGCCCACAGCAGGCCCTCGAGTTTTTCATCGTCGTTCATGATGGCGCGCCCTCACGCACGGCGGCCGTTTGCAGTTCCTCGAGCGCCTGCTCGAGCGCGAAGATCAGCGCGGCGGCATGCTCCCGCGTCAAGGGCTTGCTGATGACCGGAACGAAGCCGGTGCACAGGCTGACCCGCACGGTTTTGGTTTCTGGTGTTGGCTCAACTTGGATGCTATGGCAAATGTCGAGTTTGATGGTGTGCCTCATGCCGACACCTGCACCCAGTCGCCGTGCCCAGCCATAGGAATTGAGCATGTCTTTCCGTCGAAGCAGTAGCCCGACACCCAGGACAGCATCATTGCCGGCTCCGTGAACCGCTGAATATCCGGCCCGTACCGGGTCGGGAAAGCGACGACGAACGGCCCATCGCCGTGCGACGGTGACGGCGTGCCGTCTGGAATTGAAAATTGCATAGAGCCCCCTCTATTTCCCGACCTACCCCCGAAGGGCCAGCGGGGAGAGGGGGTAGGAGGGAATTGAACAACCCGCTGGCAGACGGAATGTAGAGCAAGCGGGTTGCAGTGCGCAAGCCCCTAGCTCCTTGCCGCTGGCGCCAGGCCCGTTTATCGTACGTACGGGAAATTGTTCAAAAAG
>JAUKPS010010208.1:0-11039 GCA_032273165.1 Chlorellidium tetrabotrys | reverse complement strand
CTCGCCGATATTTCTAATGATCCCGTCCCGCTGATGTTCGGCACGTTGTAAAGACCATAGGTGCTTTGAAAGTCCATAATCGTATAGACATTGATGGGCGATCCAGCGGGTCCATGTATGTAACCCAAGTTAGACAATCCGTATCCGTTTATATCTACGCCACTCGCATTATTCACGGCGTAGAAAGACCAGTTCGAGGTGTCGCTTGATGAACCTGCGTACGGAACGCCGTTGAAATAGAACTGAGCCCCTGTGAAATACATATTTGACGCACCTGAGTTGATTGTTAGGTCAGTGTAATTGGTGTTGATGTAAGGCGTAATCACTTGGTCTGTCGCATTGATGTTGCTGCCGTAGAGGTTTGATGCTGTTACTCCGTTAAATCCGCTGATCCCTGATGAGTTGTTGCCTTCTATGTTGCTACTGAATGTCGTAAGAGGTGCGTTGATATTCAGGTTTGCCGCAGGGGCGATCGTTATATCACCAGTGATAGAGGTTATGCTCGGCGTAGCGATCGTAGGTGTCGCCATACTATCGTCAGCACTGATATACCTACCATTGATATTACAGAAGTTATAGATGAAGGAGTTGTTGCCGTTGCCATCAATCTCTACCCACTGACTACTGCGTGCGCCAATCAGCAGGTTAGAGCCGGAGTAGTTGCAGATGTTATCGACATACATGGTATTCTGTACCACCGTGCCGTTCTGTCCGTAGAGGTAGATGGTTCCTGCATCAGGAGGAGTAGCGGGAGGTGTAGCATTTGCCAAAATCTTCACTCCAAGCTGTCCGTAAAGATAATTGACACCTACCGTGGAAAAGGCAGGACGAAACCCGAGAGATGCGTAGGACAGAACACCAGCACCGCCGATCTTTACAGCAGACGTGGCAGTATAGACTGAACCCACCGGCGTTTGCGCGTCCAACACGATCAACCCGCCTGTTGCATAGTCAAGCGGATACGCACCTACAACTGCTCCCTGTGCGACAAGGTTGATTTCACCATTGATGCCGTTTGAGTATCCACCTGCGGAGGTAAGATTGATCCGCCCACGATTGCCGTTAGACGCATTAAGGTTGATGTCGCTATATGCAGCAACAACCGAACCCTGTGATGCACTTAAATTAATAATACGGGCGCTCTCGTTGATGTTTGTAACAGAGGTCAAAGATAATACATTTGAGGTGATTGAGTTGTTGATGGCATTGCCATTCATTTCTACCTGATGGATTGCTGGAAACGTGCTCCAATTTGAACTGGAAGCTGGATTACCGGCTGGACCCGTAAATCCCTGAGGCCCTGTTACACCCTGAGATCCCGTGGGACCTGTGAAGCCCTGAGGCCCCGTGGGGCCCGTCCCACCTGCACCCGTTCCACAACAACAACTTGATCCATCATAAAGCGTAGGATAGGCGATAATCACGACACCTGAACCTCCTGCCGCACCGATGCCGTTTGTAGCACCATAACCTCCACCGCCACCGCCTCCGCCGGTATTTGCTGTTCCCGCCGTAGCATTACCACCAGCGTCATTTCCTCCATTACCGCCTCCATTAACTCCCACTCCATTTGTTCCCCCTATTACGCCTCCGCCTCCACCTCCGCCCACAGAATAGGTGTTTCCATAAATAACGACACTTTGCCCTATTCCACCATTTCCCGATACGCTGCTTGTCGCAGAACCCCCAGCACCAGCACTACCACCTCCGCCCCCCGACTTATAACCTCCCAAATATCCATCTCCTCCGTTGTATCCCTGCGTCCCTGTTCCTCCGGCTTGTGATCCACTATATCCACCTCCGCCACCTCCTCCACTTGCACCTGAAAGACCAGCACGATCATAAGAGCCACCACCACCTCCGCCAATCGCAGTTAATCCAAAGAAAGAACTTGAAGATCCATTTGTTCCATTTACTCCGTCTGCCGCCTGAACCGCACCAGCACCGACGACAACTGCCGTAGAACCGCCTACCGAAAGACAAGTGCGAACCACAGCACCAGCACCGCCTCCGCCTCCTCCGTTTCCTCCGCCACCTGAACCGCCACCGCTTACCACAAGTACCTCAACACACATCGTAGCCGGTTCAGTCAAAGCAAACGTTCCCGATGATGTAAAGGTATGAAATGTGAAGCCATTTGCAGTTGTGATCGTGCCGCCTGTTGCGACAACTGGTATGCTTGATGGTCCAGCAGGCCCCGTTGGACCTACAAGACCAGTTTGATTGCCGTTCCACTGGGGACGGAGCATTTGTGTTTAGGAAAGAATACATACTACGAAGACTACACTAATAGAACAAGCCAAGAGCGATCTGCGTATTGAAGTTAGGAGGCTGATAAAAGGGCTGTCCGTTGTCATCAAGTAGCTCCACCGTGATTTCATAAATCTCATTTGGAGTGGATAAGCTTGGTGTCTCCACTGAGTTTGTTGTGTAAGGATTGACGTTCAGTGACGGCACTTGCATAGGTACAGAGGCAATCAGGTTCTTCTTACCAAACGGATCAATACCGCCGCCAATTGAAGTAGAAATATAAACGCCGACATTCTGCACTCCAAGTAGGATTGGGTTAGCGTCACCATACACAGGATAAACAGCCGAGTTATGCGGAACACCAGTCGCAGTAGCACAACCACGCTGGGTATTTGTAGCACCCCACCAAAGACCCGTAGAAGCATAAGCCATCGCAAATCCAAGACGCGCATTCATGCTGACACCCTCAACGTAAGGTTGTAGAGTAGCAGTGGCATAAGTTCCACCGCTATTGTGCGCGTTCATCTTAGGGCGATTGTTCGGGTTCGTCGTTCCACGCAGGAAGTCAAGAACATTGGGGTCATCCGCAGCGGCGGGAGCAATATACTTCGTCCCGTTTCCAGCGATACCAATGCGACGACGGGCCGTATCATAACTGAACGTGACCTCGCCAGCAATCCACGTAGGATTGTAGGTAACATCATCACCGCCCGCAGTAGCCGCCGCATTGAGAGCCGCCACAAGCTCCGTCCCGTTGTTGAAATACTTGTTAAAAGTGAAGGAGGTATAGGTGTTCCCGTTTGGCACGTAGTTAGAAGGAAGCAGACGATAGCAGTGCAGGTTTGCGAGAGTACACATGTTCGCAATCGTAGCAGATGAGTAATAGAAGAATAGAAGCTGCGACTGGTCGTTCAGCTGTAACGACGAATTCACAAAGTTCGCACTAATCAACTGCATACCCTTACAACCCAGTATAGGTGTCTTCAACACATTCGTAAAGCGACTATACACTCCGTTAGGATTGTAGAGTTCAAGCTGGGGATCGCCGTTTGCGTCCAGCTGGATCTTATCCGGGTGGTTCAAGGTCGCCATTTATCATTCTGCTATACATTATTCCTTGTAGGTCAGTTTCATTGTAAAGGTGCAGACCGCATTGTTCGTCAGGACATAAGGCTCGTCCATTTCATCGCGCAACTCAATACCAATGTTATAGATGTCACTATCATAGACCTTCAACGCATCATCGAGGTAATGCTGATAATAGCCAACTCCCAAGTTACCGGCGTTCATGCTGACAATGGCAAGGAGATTTGTGCTTCTTTGCGTATTGAGAGTTGAACCGCCTACGATGGTTGCATAGACCGACACAATTGAAGTATAAACCAAGTTGGCATAACCCTCGGCCGTATAGACCGGTGTAGTAACAGCCTGTTCTTGTGGCGTATATCCTTCTTCACCGCCATACGCTATATAAAGTGGAATAGGTCGCATGCGCCGGAAATAGTTGTAAGCCTCAATATTAACCTCAATTTGCGTTGGATCAATATAAAACACCGAGGGATTGAACTGCCCGTTCCACGTGAAACCCAAGATCGTATTGAGTAAGCGCCTTGGTGACGGATTGAACGGCTGTCCGGGAATACGATAAGGAAACCCAAACAGAGCGCCGCCTCCAAATGAAATCACCATGAAATCATACCGCGAGCTAATTGTGTATAACCCCATTGTAGGTGCTACTGCGCCACTCTGCGTGCTCCACTTTTGCAGAGACCAAAACAGCGAGTTACCCGATGGATATTGACCGGTTGAAACAGCAGTCGCAATAAAGTATTGTGTGCCTGAACTGATGGCTGTATAATACACAATGTCACCGACAGCATAGGTCCTTGTTCCAGTCCAAATGGTAGCACCTGCTAATGGGAACGGCTGGTAGTTTTGGTTCTGTTCCATGGCATAGTAATCAACGCCATTATGTAGCACCTTATCATTGGCTTCATATAGCGCATACTGGTTCCATAGCTTCTTTGATGTTCCTTGATTGAGTACAACATTGGGATCATTGTAACCAGTTGATAAGTAGTAATAATTAGCACCAGTTTGAGGTAGAGGTTGTAGAAGTGTATAAGGGGTCCATGGGTTAGATACACCAAGCCTTTTCCAAAACGGACTTGTAGAACTCGGCGTGTTGTTGGTGTTATTCGCAATTGTAGAAGCATAGACAGAGTTAGTAGCCGAGTGATAGGCTCGGCAGTTGATAGGATAAACATAAGACGAAGACCAATCATATCTTATCCAATAATTAGGTCCGGCTACGCTTTCAGGGTTGATGGCTGTATTCGGCTGTATGCATACCCAAGTGTAAGTAGCTCCTGTAACAATATCGTTCAGCTGATATAGACGGCCAGCGTCCCAAAGCTGTATAAAGTCACTACCGGCTCCGTTCAAGTGCGCGTCCCACATCGCCTCGTAGATCACAAGATTTCCCGACTGAGTGCTTGTGGCTAACTGACCCCTGCGATAGTTGATGGTGTTGCTCCATGGTTGCACGATGTCTGTATAAACACGCTTCCACCAAGTCCCTAATGTTGTGTATGGATTATGGTTAGAGTTCGCCGCCTGTAACGATTGATAGGTAGCAATGTTAGGAATAGTGTTAGCGTTGGAGTGATAGATCACAGCACCGGCAATATAGGTATAGACTGACGACCACGCAGACGTAGCGAATGGCAGAGTTACATTCTGTCCGGTCATTTGGAACTTGTTAGTGCCGGTGTCATAGGTTAGGCTGATGTCATTGGGAATATACTGAATTTGGTAGTTGCTGTACGATGTGTCGCCGTTTTGATAAGCGAGTAGCTGATTTGTCGCAGCAATGTCATTTGAGGTAGAGAGTGCTAACTGCGTCGCCACATTGGAATACGAGTTGAAGGTTTGATTGAACCCATAATTAGAGGGGTTAATCATAAGCTCCTTCTTGTAATACGATGGAAGCAGACGTGAGAAGTAGAGGTTGTTTTGATTTGGCACAAGACCCGAATAGACTGACAACCGATAATACCAAAAGCCACACGCCGTATCCGGAATGTTTGCAGTCGGTAACGGAATGACAGCATCTAACAATTGCAAGGTCTTTGCTTGTAGGATCGGCCGTGGCATATTAGTATTGAAAAACGAGTATCCATCTACCGAGCCCGTGTTTGTTGCGTTTGCTGAGCTTACACTTAACAATGCGGGTTGATTTAGCATAGAGCGAAAGACTTGAACTCCGGACACACGACCCTTTGCCTGTTCGGCTTCTATGTCCTCCACGATCGCCGCTATGTCCTGTTCCATTACCTTTGTCACGAGAAACCTTCTCCGGTTCAAATCGCATAGGTGGAATGTAGGAAGGTGGTGCGTCAGGTGGGATATAGTCATCTTCCTCTCCAACGCCCCACCATTTACTCATTATTAGAACTGCGGAATATACCAATTGATATAACCCGTGCCTGCGCCAGGTGCTCCTGCGAGATTTACCACAAAGTTAGATCCGGCTGTCTTACTTGTCACCTGCATAAAGCTCGGTGTTCCGGACACGTACTCCCATGATAGAAGAATTACAGATGAGGCTGTAATATTCGCATTGGAGATAGTCGTATTGCTTCCTGCAGCAGCAAGAGTGCGCCCATAGTTATTGAGGAGCGCATTGCTGTCATTGGGGTTCGGTGACACATTCACCGAGAGATTAAGTGAAGTAGCCATTTATGATAGAACGGCGAGTAGTTTTTTCACAGCTCCATTACAAATGCCCCGTAAGAGCGATTTTATGACTGGTTTGGAGGCTGTGCTTAACAACCCCAAGACAAGTTTTATGGAGAACCCTAAGGTCTTTAACGAGATCTACAAGCAGTCCGGTATGACGATGAACGCCATGATGAAGCACATTGGTAAGTCGTCCAAGAACCGCAAACAGAAAGAACCAACGGACGCAGAGAAGTCCGCCGAGCGACTTGATAGAATGGAAGCGCAAACAAATAAGTAGTGTATGATAAACAAAATGTCTTTTACCAACCAGGCTGGCGCTCTTAACCCTTTCACTGAGGTTGTGCCTGCATCGGCTCAGTTTGGACCTGCGACCCGTTCGTCTATCCTGACCCAGCGCCGTCGTTGCCGTGTTACTCCGCAGACGGGCGGCTCGTATGGTTCGGTCAGTGCCGGCACTGGTGCGGGTGGCTCGCAGATCCAGTTTCTCATCAGCGATCAGGGTGGCCTTCTTGACCCTCGCTCAGTTGTCATCAACTACACGATCTTCACCTCCACCTCGGGTGTGTGCCCCGATGACGGACACCCGTTTATGACGGCGCAGGCACTCCTCAACGGCCAGCTCCTCGAGAATATCCAAAATGCGCCCAAGCTGGCTAACGTGGAGATGGCGCTTGGTGGCTCCAAGAACTATTACCAGTCGGCCGGATCGTTTCAGGGCTTCGAGCTCCTCAACAACGACCTTGTCACCAACGTCCCGTCCAGCTCAGTTACGGCGAGCATTACGGCGTGGGGTTATGTGTCCGGCAATGCGGCATCGGTGGCGGCTCGGGCTCAGCGTGCGTCCTCGGCGGTCTTCAACAACATTCCTGGCGAGCAGCGTTCTATCCCGCTGGGTCTTATGATGGGTCTTGGACGCGCCGTTCAGTATATCCCGATCGCCCTGACTGGTGAGCTTGCACTGGTTCTCATCACGGGTCAGCCCAACGATGTCCTGTTTAACACGGCTTCCACGACGGCCGGTGACTATGCGCTTTCGCAGGTCTCACTGGAATACGATATTGTCGTGCCTGATGCCCGTTACATGCAGGTCTTACAGCAGGTCGCAATGGACGATGGTGGCGGTCTTACGATGCCCTACGAGAGTTCCATTGTCACGACGGCAGCGGCGATTGCGGCTTCCTCAACGGCTCTTACGCAGAACGACCTGATCGTGTCCCGAGCGACTAACCACCTCCTCCGTGCGAGTGTCGTTCAGGTTCCGCAGACGTGCGTGTCGCTGATGGGTTACCCGAGCCAGTCGTGTTTCAGTCACGCAGGCGTGTATTCAGTCCAATTCCGCGTGGGGTCGGCTGTGTTCCCTCAGGTCGCCGCTCAGGGTGACGCATCGCTCTTCAACATGTCGCTTGCTGCGTATGGCTCGGTGATGCAGGAGAACGGCACGGTGACGAACCGGTGCTTGTGGGGTAACTCCACCAACGGCGCAACTGCGGGTACGGCGGCGGTCTATGAGACGGCTGAGGCGGCGGCGAGTGGCACGCTGAAATTCTGTTATGCCGACAAGTTTATCCCTACCTACGGATTTGCTACGGTCAAGGGCGACACGGACCCGCTGGCTGTTGATGGCATCTCTCTTGCGGGTGCCAGTGGCTCGCAGCTCATCGCCTCGCTGGTCTCAGCGCCGGGCGTGGCCTACACCCCGTTCGTCATCCTCACGGCAATCCGCTTCATCAAGGCTCAGGGTGGAGCGGTGCAGGTCGTAGGGGCATAGGTAGGTGGGGCGTAAAATGGAACCTCTCACTTACACAGAAAAAGACACATAAGACAAATGGAAGAGTGGAAGCGTATAGGTTCATCAAACTACGAAGTTTCAACTCTCGGCAGTGTAAGAAACATAAATGGATATGTCTTACAACCAAAGGCAGTTCAAAAAAAGAAAGATTACATTTGTTATGATGTAACTATCGCAGATGAACGAGGTGGTAAGCAAAGACATCACAAAATCCATCAACTCGTCGCTCGGGCATTCATTCCAAATCCCGACAATAGAACGGAGATAGACCACATTGACCGCAACACTGCGAACAATGCCGTCTCAAACCTACGATGGGCGACCCGTAGCGAACAAGCATTAAACTCATCAACTCGCAGCGACAACAAACTCGGCGAGAAGAACATTCACTTCCGTAAGAATGTAGCAAAACCCTACTTCGTCAGCGGGGTCAAGTTTAAGCAAACATTCTTCTTCGCAACATTGGAGGAGGCGGTCGCTTACCGAAACTCTATTCTCAATCCTTAATAAATGGAGGAAGCACATGTAATCAATGTCGCCAGCCGCAGCGACCGAATGATGAAGTTTGTAAAGGATTGGGAAGGTCGTGGTCTTGCAATCATTCGCGAGGACGCATTTGTCCCCGACGGTACAGCAATCCGCAATGTCTATGACGCTGTGTTTCTCAAACACCGGCAGATCTTAGAGGCAGCCAAGCACCGAGGGGAAGAGTTCTGTTTGATTATGGAAGACGATGCAGTGCCCGGTGATGACTTTGAACTCAGGTTCAAACACATCAAGGACTATCTCTGTCTGCGTAATGATTGGGACGTATTCAACGGCGGTATGTTGTCTATGCGTGATTGTGTCACTAAGATTGTTCGCATCAAGGACGATGGGCTGACTACGATGCTTGTTACCTCAGTGCGCGGTTGTATGGGTCATTTCCTATATTTCCGTGTTGATGATGCGCTGAGGAAGATGAGGAGTTGGGAGGCTGAGGGTCGCCCTGAATACGATGGCTGGTATCCTCACTATCTTCGTTGTATGGCATGTGTTCCGTTCCTCGCCATTCAAAGTGACGGGTTTAGTGACGCAGCCAAGGACGAGCGCAAGTGGGAGGAGAGGTTCAAGATTGAGGAGACGGCTATGCTATACGGAATGCGCGAGTTCCTTACCGACGACCCTTTGCCATCAGGTAATCCAGCAGTCTCTTCTGTGCCTCCGCCTTCGGGCGAGTAGTGTAACCATGGGTCTTCCCCGTTGTCTTAGTCATCACTGCAAACTTGCCATCTTTCCTAATAACTTCGTAGGGCATTATATATGACAGATATATAAATGCCGTTTATGAAATTGCGTGATCTTGTCAAGGAGCACAAGAGCCTCATACCTATTCTACGTGCGGGCACACCGGCTCAGCGTAAGAAGGAGGCAGCCAAGCAGGCTAAGGAGCTTAAAAAATACATCAAGTAATCATTACTCACTATCGCTGGAACTGGCTGACCCAATAGACCCACGGCGTAACATCTGCTTCATCTGCAATGTCTTCCTTGATGGAGGGAACGGCGTACTGAACTTGATAGTCCAGCGATCTTCCGTAATAGGACGGCGACGATCAAGCACGACAAAGTTGTATGGCTCACTTGCCATTGCCATATCATAAATCGCAAGCCACTCGTCCTGCTCGTAGTTCTCACTCAACTCCTCTGCGATCTTCACTAACTCTTGGCGGCTCATACGAGACACCACGAATGTCGTGATATTATTGCGAACAGACGGCGCAGAGAAGCCTGAGTTCTTATAGACCTGAGAGCAGAACATAATGGTCGTGTTACACTCGTGGCGAGAGGTCAGTGCCAACTTCTCCACCGGTGGCGGTGCATTCGGCCTTGGCTTCTTCATCAGGCCAGCGCCAACAAAGTCATCAAAAATCAGCAGGGCATTCAGCGGTGACTTGTTCTTCTCCAAGCGCTCTATTTGGTGCTTCTTCAAGTCATTTTGGTATTCCTCAAAGATGACTGGGTTATACTCTTCAAGGATCAGCTTGTTCTCAATCGGCAGCTTCTCAAATGCAGGCTTAGCATCGAGCGTGCCAAGGTAAATCAATGCCTCGTCAAAAATACTCTTCTTACCCTTTCCATACACATAGCCCTTTGTCAGTAGCGTCCATAGAATAGATGACTTCCCTGATCCACACGAGCCCAGCACATAGAAGGTTGCAGGTAACTTTGGTAGGAACTGCGCCTCAATCTTTTCAATGCGCTTGTCTTTTGGTTTATTCTCCGCCGGGCAAACCTCCCACGCTAAGTCTTCCATTATCTACTGATGCTATGATTTTATCACGCTGTCTTTTTGCTTCATCAAGGGTCGCACAGCAACAGAAAAAGCGCTGTCCCTTGATGATGATGCGAACATGGTAAGGGTGTATCAGCTTCTCGGGTTGGTAATAGATATTGCGCTCTGCCAACATTACTCGTAACTAATACTCTATTTTTAATGCGACGAACGTGGTTTGATAATGACCTCGTTACTCTTCTTCTTAGCATTCATAGACCACGCCCATTCAACCGGCACGATCTCGCAGTCGGCATACAGCTCACGAATACGCGGGGTATCGTTATAGGACATAAACCAATTCTTACGCTTCTTCAAAACTTCTGCAAGACGCTCGTGATTGAACGGAGCCGCCAAGTATAGATTAGGCTGATCGTAAGGCGGATCAAGATAGGTCAGTGTATCAGGGTGCGCGTTCAAGAATGCTTCATAGTCCATAACACTAAACTCCATGTTACCAAGGTCAAGCTCTTTGATACACGATCCAGTAAAGCGAACGCCACTGAACCCACCGGTCATACAGCCTGAGAAACAAGACCGATTGACGACGAAGAACTTGGCAGCTCGTTCAATGTCACTACCCTCGTTCATTGTCTTTTTCGCATTCAAGTATGCTTCCTTGGTTATCGGCAAGTAACCGCGCACAATAGGTAAGCATTCGTGTTGGTGTGTGAAGTAGTTGATGAGTGGTTCATAGACATCGTTGCAATAGACCTTGATACCCTTGTGAGCCAAATACATTTCAAATGAAGAGCCGCCGGTGAATGCAGACGCAACCTTATCAGTGCCATCGGGAATGTATCGTTCAAGGATCTTTACCGCACGCTGCTTACCACCTGCATAGCGCAACATTGTTATCAGTTGAGGTTTATTTCCTTGCATGGCAGCGGATCCGTTTTTCCGGCCGGCGATTTATATAGCCCAGCCAGTCAGCCAGAAAACA
>JAUKPS010010097.1:0-11051 GCA_032273165.1 Chlorellidium tetrabotrys | reverse complement strand
AGGGCTGTCGTGGGTATCAAGAACCACCAACTAGGCGTATGGTTTTATCGGAAATTTCCCGCGTCATATTTGCAAGCCCCGTCTTCATCTTCCTGATCTCGTCAAGCTGTTTACGCTTTTCTTCAGGAGGCATCTTCGATGCCGCGACTGCCCGCTCTGCCTGAGTCAACATGTTCATGTTTGTTTTAAACGTGTTGGCCAGTTCTGACTGCATATACTCTGTGCCGCGCTTGTTCATCAAGGCTTCAGCTTCCTGAACCTTGCCTTCTTGCAACAACTTGTCGACAGTACTCTTGACCTGAGAGACCTCATTCATGCGCTCATACACAGAGTTGATGATGCCGCCTGCGTCGTTGGGTTGGAACGCACCGCCAATAATCGGGTACTCAGACAGGCGCTTGACTGCCTGCTCTGGGGTCTCCTTAGAGGGCACGCCCATACTGATTGCCTGCAAGAAAGCCAGACCCATCGTTCCTGTATAGCCACTGACAAGCGCCTCAATCTTGATTGGCGATACGCCCAAGGTACTACCGACTAGCTTAGCGGCTTCGCTTGTATTGACGCGGTACTGTTCTTCAGGCAACAACTGCTTCTCGCGTGCTGACAGGATGTCACGGCCTGTGTAGAACGACTTGCCAAGACCCACTTCGATCAGAGGCTTGGCCGCTTGCGGGATGCCGTACGACGAACCGCCGGGGACAGTTTGCAACAAGATTTGCTTAAACGCCTTGACGGCTTCTTCTCCGCCGTGCTCCTTGGTCATGGTGTTGTACAGCGCTTCAGGGATAGCCTTGAAGATGTAACCAATCTCAAATGGCACAGGGATTCTGACAGGCTCGTCAATACCGGGCAGACGCACAAACCAGTTGCCATACTTCTGGTCAGGTGTGGCGTTCTTGTAGGCTTCGTCGTCCTCCATCATCACGGCGTAGGCAAGCGTAGCCGCCGCCATAAAACCGCCGCGCATCAACATCTTTTCACGAATGCGCAGTTGGTCGTTGAAAGGCATCTTGCCTGCCATCGCCTTGTACATCACGTTCAGACCTTGAATCTGTGCGTTGAAGAAAGGAATCAAAGCGTTGGCCACATGCACGCTTGGAGACGCGCCGCGCTTGTTAAAGTTCATGGACTCCAGAGACATCAGCGTAGCTTCCATCTCAGACAAGCCTTGCTCGATATAGCTGTTGTACTGGGCACGACGTGTGAGCGCGTCAGCCTCCATACCCATGGCTTCAAACTTACCCAAAGCTTGCATCCATCCGGGCTTGCCGTCTGTGAGGTCGCGCAGAATCATGGACAAGTCTTCACTTGTGCCCCGGAAGTACTGGCCGCCGACGATGCCGCGCTTCTCTAACTTCTCTTTAGCCGCGCCATTGATCTCGCGTATGGCGCCCATCACAGGCGTAAAGTCAGCGCCCGACAGAATCGGAGCCGCCAACGAGTCACGGAACAACTGCTTGGCCATGTACAAGGGGCTCAGCGTTACAGCTTTGCGCAAGAGTTGCGCAGGCATAGCCATGACACGGAACAGGAACGGCATCTGCGTAGGAATACCCTCCATGCCTTTGACCAAGATGTCCGCAGGCACGCCTGTCTCAAACTCCTTGTTGCCAATCATTACCTTCTCTGTAGCGATGATCGCGTAACGGTCATCTCCGTCTACTTTGAATTTAACAACGTCTGAGCCGTCAGCTTTTTTGACCAACGTGGCGGCCTTCAGGTCGACCAGTTCCATGACTGCGTTCTTGGTTGCAAGGTTGCGCATGCCCATGTCTACGAGCATGTTTGTGTTTTGCACCGAGCTGGTCATGAAGTCTAGGATGGCTGTGTCACCGCCAACCAACTTGTCTAGGTAAGGTTGCTCCGCGATACTGCCAATACGGATGGGGCTCTCGTTGCCGATCACCAACTCGACGACACCTTTGCGCTGACGATAGAACGGAATGTAATCGTCCTCGGCCACCAACTTCTTAACAAGAGCTTTAGACAAAGCGCCAGTGCTGGCTACAAAGTCCAAAAGGTCACGGTTGTACTTGTTGTACTCTTTGCGAGCTTCCTCAAAGATCTTCTTCAACGCAGGGTTAGAGTTGACCAACGCCGTGACTTCATCAAGCATGGCTTGCGTCATCACAGGCTTGCCGTCTTTGTCGGTGCCAAAGTTCAACGCATCAATACCTTTGTTCTTAGCACGGATAGCCGCCATGTAAGTTGTAAACACTTGGTTGACAGCTTCACCATTACCAATGTATTGCTTAGCATCTTTCAGCTTGTCCACAACACCGGCAATATTAGCGCCCCCAGTTGTTTCAACAAGACGTTCGACACGGCCATCATCACGGGTAACTTCCTTGATTGACGGCGCTCCATCAGACACAGCCTTAGACACAATGTTCATGCGTTGATCGTACGAACGGAGGTAGTACAGCATCTGGGTGCCTTTGAGCGGCTCCATGTACTTAGCCAAACGCTCAAAACCTGCAAAGCGATCAACAAGCTGTGTCTCAAATGCAAGGCCAGTGGTGTTGGCTTTGATGGTGTCCATCCACGTTCTGTCTTGCGCCACTGTCTTGGTGATAGTCGAGCTAACTCTTTCAAACTCAGGGTCTGCAAACTGGGGCTTGCGTGACAACAGGATGCCTTTGGCGTTGCCCACTGGCGCAATATTAGTTGCAACAATCTGAGCGCCTTGTTCTTTGTCGGCAAAATCAACATAGTTGTATGTGGACTTTTTAGTAATGGGCTTGCCTCGAGAGAAAGAATCCAAAAACTTGTTGCCTGCAATACCGTAGTTGTACATCAACAACGAAGCCGCCCGCTCGCTTTCCAACGTTCCGCTAAGAGCGTTGTAGATATCCATGCCTTTGGCAGGCTTAGTTTCGGGCAGCAAACTAAGAAACTTAATTTGAGCTGTCTCAGACAAATCATTGAATATTTCGCGCACCGCCTTGTCAACAGGTTCCGGCTGAGCATCGGCTGCTTCGTTCCACCGCAAGTACGTATCCTCTGGAGCCAAATGTACCGTGCGCATTAATACGCCTGTTGGTTTTGGTATTGGAGGCGCTACGGGTGGATTAAAAACAAAATTGTTTTTGTCAAGATTGTCTAGAAAAGCAAGCGTCTCAGTTGCGTGTTTGTACATTGAGCCAGTTTTTTCGTCGCTAAACAAATCTTTAATTTCCAAAGACTGTTTACGCTCTTTGTCGAGCACTGTATTCAAACGTTCTTCAAAACTACTGCCTTCTGTTTTTTGTAAAGCATTGAGAATACCGCCTGCAATACGCGCTTCTGCTGTGCCTTTAGTGCTGTAGACTTCGTGAAAAAGCATACCTTTGTATGTAGGCTCAACATGGCGGATAGATAGTTTTGAAAGATCAAGTCCGTCTACAAATTTTAAAAAACTTTTGTCAAAACCGCGTATATCTTTGGCAACTTCTTTAAACAGATTGACGGGCCCAGTCAAGTCCGAGTCATATTTGCTTTCAAAAGTAGGACTGCCCATAGTACGAATTACGGCAAACATTGAATGTGCATATTTATAAGGCACGCCTCCAAGTGTCTTGTCTGTGTCTTTGTTTTTTGGTGCCGCAAAAGCAAAAAAGTCTTTAGCCGTGTGCCCATTAAATGTTGGCGCTTGCTGTCCCTCTTGCCATTTTTTTATTTCTGGCAATTCTGCCCATTCATTAAGACGTTTTTGTGCTTCAGTTCTTTGGTAATACTCAGCAACACCAGATCTTTGAGCGCGGTATGTCCCCCAGCTAAATGCCTGCGCTCCTTCTCCAGCACCCATGAAAGCAAAATCAAACTGGTCAAACACGCCGCCAGTACCGTGCCATGTGCCACGAAGTTCTAGCTGGGCGCAACCATACGCAAAGTTAACCAAGTCACCGGCGGTAATTTTACTTGTTGGGATACCCAACTTATTCAGCGCTTTCTTAAACGCATCAATAATTGAGTTTAACCAACCAAACAACGGGCCTTTTCTGGTTTGCATAACACCGGCTTGCACAGCTTCCTCAACTGCATACGCCAACAGCTCATCATCGACTTGTTCTTCCGTTGTCTCAGCCATCTCCACACGCTGCATGGCTTTACGGCCAATCTGCGCTTCAAGAGAGTTGTCTGTACGTGCGGCCCAGCCTTTAACTGTGCTAACCAAACGATTAAACTGCGCGGTGTTAAAGAAATTGCGGAAGCCAATGTGCACGCCAACTTCGTGGAGCAGCACGCCAAGGCCGTGGCCTTTACCAATATTGTTGGCAAACAGCGTTGCGTTATTTTCTTCAGCAAACCCTTTGGCGTCTAGAGGAATTTTGCCGCGATAGTCAGGGTTTTTCTTAAAGAACTCTTCCACACTGTTGTAGATGTTTACGTTGCCGCGTGCAGTTACATCGCCGCCCATGGCTTCGTCGAGCTCGGCCTTCAAGGTTTTGGCGTCTGTGCCTGTGGCCGACTCGCCGCGTGAAAAATTGAAGTCGCCACCAAAGTCAAAGCTGCCTTGCGTTTTGCCTTCGCCGTACTGGTCAATATCTATTCCGCCTTGATCGGCTTCTTCAAAATAAACGTCTTCAAGCGCTTTAACTTTGGCCGTAGGTTTAAACAGCTTTTCCAACTTGGCATCAGTCATTCTGCCTGTGCGCAGGGGTTTGCCTTTAGCTTGGCCAATCGAGCTCAACGTTGTAGCAGCTTTTTGACGTTTGCTTGGTTTGCCTTCAAGGAACACTTCTTCTTGCGCTTCAACAGACGCAATAGCTTGCAGCACACTAACTTTCGCCTGCGCATTGATGACATCATCAAGCTCAGACTTGGGGTCGTTAATGATTTTCTTAAGTTCAGCTTCGGTATTGGGTCCGGGAATGGCTTCAACTTCAAGCAACAAATCGCCCAGCTGGTCAGCGTATGTCTTAAGAATTTGGTCTTTAAGCGCTTCTCTTTCTGCGGCGGCTTCTTCTTTATCCAACGCTTCCATTGCTTGCTTGCGCAGCTTCTCTGCTTCTTTTTCAGCAGTTGTCTGGATGCGCTCAACCTTGCCTTCTTCGCGCTTTATGCCTTCACCACCAAGTTTGTCTTTCCAGAAGTCTTCCAACTTCTGTTGGTCGGTCTTGGCTTGCTCTTTAAACTCGGTAGCACGTTTTTCAGCAGCTTTAAGCGTAGCTCTTTGTGCGTCAGCGTTTTTCTTAGCTTGTTGGTAAGCAAATGGGTATGAACTTGGCTTATCAAGGACGCTCTCCCCGCGCATGGTGGCGAGGTTGGCTTCCAGCATTTCTAAATACTGGCGCTCCATCTTGACGTTGCCATCAAGCATGGCTTGTGCTACTGCGTACCCACCATCGTGTTCAGTTGAGCGCTCGTTAACTAGATCGCCTAATTCTATTTCCTGTTCTTCAACTTGTTTCTTGAGGTCGTCAATGACGCCTTTCTTTTCTTCGTAGCGAAACAACTCGTAGGTGGCCAGCTCAGTGCGGTTAGCACCTTCCTTCTGCGCCAACACGCTATCAAAACGTTTCTTAATTTTGTCCAGTTCTGCCTGCTCTTTATCAAGTGTCGTCTTAGCTTTCTCAAGATCGGCGCTGGCTTTACTAACTACGGGGTCAAGCAAAAACGCCATTGCAGCGTCCATCTCACGGCGAGCACTAATAACTGCTTTCTCTACCGCTTGCTGATATGTATCGCGTTGCTGTCTAATTGCTTTCTCAGAATTAAGGATTGCTTTTTGTTCCGCAGATATGACCACGGAACCTTGCATAGCTTTCTTAACTTGTTTAATAGCCGTACGAAGCGGTTGCAATCTATCGTTCAAAGCTTTTGCTGCTGCACGAACATTTGCATTGGTGTCTTGCATGAACGCTAGCAACTGGTTGTCTGTGTCATTAAGCCGTCGTCCGTCAGACAACAGTCTCATGGCTTCATCAATCTGCTTTCTATACTTAGGCAAATGCTCTGTTTTAAACTCCCTTACCAAACGCTCAGCAGTCTGTTGTTCTTGCGCAGACATAGGCTGAAGCGTGCGGTACTTTTCTAGAATGACTTTTTCTTCCGGAGTTGTACCTGCTTCTGGCATGCCCACAAACACTTTTGCTAGCATCTCATCAGAGTAACGGCTTGTGTCTTTCCAAAAGTATTGCGTGTCTGCAATAATGCTGTCGCCACGTTCTTTGACTCTTTCAAGGAACTGCATGCGTTTGGCTACAGTTGCTTTTCTCGCTAGCCGTTCTTGTTCAGATTTTTTAAACAACTCCCGCGCTTTATCCAACGCTTCCCATACCGGTTTCATGCGTGGTGACTTGGCAAAATTTGCCGGTGTTGCGCGGATGTAACCAAGGTCTTCTTCTGCCTCGGGGAACAAAGACTTCTGGCCAGCCTGCTCTTGCGCCACACGCTCATTAAGAGCGATAGCTTCTTCCAATTCACGCAAGGCCTCGTTGGCTTCTACAGCAACAGGTGCTCCTTTGGGGAACGTGGCTTTCTCTTGTTCGGCAGCTTCAAGCTTGCCGGTAGTAACAAACTTCTGACCTCTGCGTCCAATCTCTGTCGAGCCTTCTTTGCCGGGCACGTTGCGTACAACTTGTCTACCAGCATCAACTTGCTCACGGCCCATACGGGTAACTTGGCCCAAGTCTTGGCCGCGCAGCACGCGCTCGGCTTGATTCTCAGCAGCGTCCAACAGGCGTCTGTCGGCTACACCATCCTCAATCATTTCTTTTGCGCGTTCAAGCGTCTCGCGCATGCCTTTAACTTGGACTACGCTAGTCCGACCGTCAACATCCTTGTATTCAAACGTGCCGCCTTCGGGCAGGTTCTTAAGCGCAAGCGCTTTGTCTAGTAAGTTGCCAACATATTCTCTGCGGCGAGCAAGCTCACCACGTAACGTAGTAGCGGTCTCGCCTTTTGCTTCCGCAACTTTCTTGGCCTCAGTCTCTTTAAACTGACGCTTAAGTACGCCAGTCTCCACGCGTGTGGTTTTAACTTCTGGCTTTTCGTACAAGTTGCGCATCGCAGACTTGATGCGCTCTTGGAAATGTTTAGTCTCTGCGGGGCTGATTGCCTGTGTACCGGCCTTGACTTGACGACGCTCGGTAACCGCAGGGCGCACAATCTTGTCGGCACGCATCTGTGCAGGCTGCACAACAACATCTTCAAACTCTGCTTGTGTAGGCTTAGCGTTTGATCGTGCAACCCAGTCGTTGACGGCATCGTACATAACAGACGCGGCTTTAAGGGCCTCGTCTTGGGAAATAGCGGGGTTGCCTGCGGCACGGCGGTGCAGTGCGGCTTCCTGAAGCGCAGAAGAAACGAGCTGTCCTCTAATTTGTGCGGCTTTGTTAATTAGCGATTGCTCTGTAGAAGCAGCCATTACTTTATTGGCGCCGCCAAGAGTTTGTTCTGTGCGCAATTGCTCGGTGATGTCGCTCAGCTTGGCCATGGCCTCTTGCTGTGCACGACGTGCTGCAATAACTTCACGGGCGTACGCACCACCACTTTTACTAAGCTGCTCCAACTTTTCAAGCGCAACTTTGCCTTTGGTCAACGCTTCCATAGCTGCGGCACGTTCTGGTGCACCGCGCTTACCTTGGGCCGGAATGGCGTAGCGAGCTGTGCGGTAATCTTGGTCAGCTTTATCGACTTCTTCAATCAGTGCATCAATACGCTCGCGCACTTGTGGGCCACGAGCAATAGTTTTTACGTCTGGATTGACCGCAATCACAGGCTTCTTATCAAACGCCTTCTCAAACATGTTGTTGAGATAGTTGAAGTCGCTGTCGGTGACAGGCAGGAACTTGTCCTTGCTCTCGTCCATCCAGTCACGCAGGGCTGCAACGCTCTGGTCTTCTTCCTCAGTTGTTTTTGTTGCGCCAAGGGCTTCTTTACGAACACCCATCTCTGTCTGGAACGTCTCAAGCTCTGCCTTCTTTTTGGCGTCCATCAACGGCTTAACTTTTAATTTGAGCGCGTCAAGAACTTCAGCGTTGCTCAAACCTTTTGGAAGGCCGGTCAAAGGTGTGCGAGTTTCTACTACCTGCTGTGCAAGCTCGGGGTCCTGCATCAAATAGTCGGTGTAGTCTTTAAGAGTTTCTGTCTTGAATTTAGGCACATAACTAGCCGCAGTATTCATCTGGTCGTTAGCCAAAGCAATACGTTGGTTGGCGTACTGGGCTGCCAGTTCCCTTGGAGTCAACGGTGCTGGAGGTTTAGGCGGTGTAGCAATCTGTTGCTCATACAACTCAGGGCCTTGTTGCAACGCCTTGGCTTTTTCTTCATCAGTCTCAGGCGCAACACCAAACGCATATTCTTGTGGCGACAGCTTGGCAACGCGCTCTTGCTCCGCCATTTGGGTGAGCATGGTTTTAGACTTGTAGTAGTCATCAGCCAACGGCTCAATCTGTTTGTTTAACTCTTTGATTTGTGCGTTGATTTGCGTGTTAAACGCTTTGTCAGCGTCATACGTGGGGGAGTCTTTTGATATCTTTTTCTTAATCTGCGCAACCAAAGCTTGCTTTTGTTTAGCCAGTGCGTCGTACTGCTGCACAACTTCTTGTGCGTACTCGGGCGTTTGTTTACGCTGACGCTCTTCCTCAAGGCGCTTCTCTTCCTCTTCACGGAGAGCGGCGTATTCATCTTGAGGTTTAGTTGTGCCCTTAGCACGGCGACCCAGCGCCATATCAAACAGGCCTTGAGCCATTGCACCCACGGCGCCACCATAAGCAGCGGACTCACCAATACCTTCAATGATTGCTTGTTCAGGCTTGTAGATGCCTTTGGCAATTAAATTCTGCGCAGCTTGAGATGCGGCTTCCTGTGCGGCTTCTTCGCCGCCTGCCAACAATGCACGTTTAACATAGGAAACAGCGCCTTCTTTAATTGGTTCAGACACACGTCCCAGAATACGGGCGGGGGCAAACATCTCGCTGATACCAACAACAGTACCCAAGGCAGTTGCGCCTGCGCGTTCACCTTCTGTGGCTCCGCCAGTTTCGGCACGAGTACGAGCTTCTCCAGCGCCTGCGCCAGCACCAAGCGCACCCATACCAACACGGCCTGCCAGACCAAGAGGGCCAAGGCCCAAGAACGGAATGATAGAACCAGCGGCTTCACCAAACTTACGCCCAACTGTATCCTCGTATCCGGCGGTAGCTTCAAAAGGTTTCTTGGCAGAACTGGCAAGACTTGCAATACCGGAACGTGCGGCTTTCTCGGTTTCTTCTGGGAGTAATGCCGATGCGCCAACTGCCGCGCTCTCTACCAAATTGATAGCGCCGGGGGCTAAACCTTTGAAGAACTCTTTGGCTTGACCGCCAACAGTAGGCTCTTTCTTCTCGGGCTCTTTAGGTCTAAATGCCTCAGGATACATCCGCTGTGCACGCGCCCATGTGTCAGCAGGAGTCTCGCCCTCCCGTATTGTTACCGAGGTTCCGTCAGGTAAAGGAAGGTTCTGAGCCATGTTTTGTCCTAATTGTGCGGCAAAAAAACTTAGGGCTACACACGGGCCGATCCGCGTGTAGCTGCTTAAATTCTACTACTTAACCCCGTGATCCCGCACCTTCTTGCGGCTTAACCATGCCGGCCATACGCTGTTTAATCACTGTATCAAACTGCGCTGCAAGGTCGGGGTTTGTGGCTTTAAGCTGCATTGGGTTCTTAATGTAGGCCTGCAAATCCGCTTCCAGTCCTTTTGCCTCTGGGCTGATGGATGCATATTCTTTGTACGCCGCAGCGAACTTGGGATCTTTCATACGCTCTATCAAACGTTCTGTTGCACCCGGCGCACCAACTTGCATCTGAGTGCGAGCCAAAGCGCCTGCTTGCTCCACCTGCATAATGCCGACCTTGATTTGGTTATCCACCATCTTGAGCGCGGTCTCGCGGTTGACGCCGTACATCTGCATGTTGGCTTTGAGCAGATCTTCCCTAGCGCTAATACCAGCGGTCTTGACTTCATTGCGAGCTTTGTTTAGTTCGCGGTCAGACATCTCGTTGCGGTTGGCTTCGGTCTCTTCCAAGCGGTCGCGGGCATCGGACAGCTTCTCTTGAGCTGAACGCACTTTGTCCAGACCTGCAGCGTACTGTTTTGTGCCTGTGTCAATGCCTGCCCCAACTGCCTGAGCAAGCTGTCCGGGAGTCTGCATAATTTTTGCACCTGCAAGCAGCAGCGAGAGACCAAGGCCTTGGTCCTTCATTGTCTCAATTTCGCCTTCTTTTTTGTCCAAACGCTCTTTGCGGCCTTTGAAAATGTCAGAGTACTTTTGCTGAATAGCTTCCAGCCCAGAGACTTCGGCTTCTTTGGCTTTGACTTTTTCTTTACCAATAAGCTCTTGTTCCGTAGCAAACGGATTGGGCTGTTTAGCGGCGGTATCCAACGCTGCTTTAGTCATTCCTGCCACATCCAAACCACCAAGCCCTGCTTGCATAGCGGGTTTTGCTCCGGGACCGGGAGGGGGCAGCTCGTCCGCCTTGGCTTTAGGGGGCGGAGCAATAGACTGAATGTTTGGCAAGCTACCCGACATAATGCGTCGATCCATGCCGCTGTAATCTTCAGGGCTGTACGTTGGTGTAACTTTAGTTGGTTCCGCTTTTGCAGCGGTTGCTGTAGTTGCGGCGGGTGTTGGGGGTTGTGGCTTAACTGCAGGGGCCGTAGGTGCGCCAAAAGCTGGGCGATCTAGTCCAGCAGCCGCCACGTCGGAGGTATACCCTTGGCTTGCATTTTTAAAATCTGCTTGTGCAGCTAGCAACTCATTCTGCGCAGCTTGAAACCCTGCCGGATCTTTTTGGCGCTGAGCCAGTCCATACGTGTAGAGTCTTTGTTGCGCCGCATCCATGCGGGCTTTGGCGGCATCATATAGACCGCCAGTAACAGAACCTGTCAAACCGTTGTAACGCTCAACGTCACCGCCGTCAGCAAACGCAATGATGCCGCCGCCAGCAAAGTCCATATTGCCTGCAGGAATCTGACCAATACCTTGGTCTTCTGGCAAACGCTGGGGGGCTATCTGGGCGATTTCTTGGTCAACAACCTTGGGTTGCTCCCCCATGGAGGGCTCGACTGCGCGGAGTTCTTT
>JAUKPS010009986.1:0-11066 GCA_032273165.1 Chlorellidium tetrabotrys | reverse complement strand
TTGTGGACTGTTTATTGAATGTTGTCAGTTGCATATTGCACTGCGACTATTCGCTTGAATTGAACCATTGTTCCTCATCTTATAAGTAGTAGTATGCGGGTATGATGTAAAGGTAACCTGAGTCCTTGCCAAGGACTATTTGAGAGTTCGATTCTCTCTACCCGCTCCAACAACATGGAGATATTATGACAGAAGAAATTACACCAGTTCCACTATCCTTTAAAGAGCAGTGGGAGCAGAAGAAACTACTGAAGCGAGCCAAGAAGAAAGCCAAGCATACATTGCAAAGCCAAGGATTTGGTCGCAGAGAAGCCAGCATGTCAGTCAATAAAGCTGTCAATAATCTGGCAAAGAAACCCATGAAAAAGTCTGCTGGTCGTGGCAGATAAAATCAATCCCACTCATGTGGGATTTTTCACATTAAGGATTTATTATGTTTGAATGTATCATAGCAGGTGATTCAATAGGTGTTGGAATTGCCAATGTAAAGAAAGAATGCGTTTCGTATGTGCAAGGTGGAATTAACTCTTATCAGTGGTTAAATAAGAACATCAAGAATACACCAATGGTTGCCAATCATGTAATAATCTCTCTTGGTTCAAACGACCACAAATATGTAAAGACTGAGGAAGAACTACGAGTTATTCGTAAACTAACCAAAGCAGACAGAGTATATTGGGTAATGCCAAGTGATAAGTTTCCAACAGCACAGTCAGCAGTTTGGCATGTGGCAAACGAGAACAACGATATTATTCTAAGAACAGATCGTATGCAAACAGATGGTGTTCATCCATCATGGGCAGGATATAAAGAATTAGCGGAGAAGGCACGATGAGTGATGGCGGTAAAGGCGACAAAGCAAGACCATTGAGTATCCCAAAGGAAGAATTCGATAATCGATGGGACTTAATCTTTAAGAAAGGAAAACAAGATGAATCCAAAAGACTACCAGATGGAGATAAAGAAGCCACTGACATTCGAGGAATGGAAGGGTAATATTGCTCCACAATATCAGGGAGATAAACTAAAGGCATTCGATCGACTGCATAGCGTTGATTATAAGAAAGAATTCGAAGAGATGCTCCAACGAGAATATGCGGAGTACTGTGATAATCTAAATGGAAACTGGCTGTTACGATGATTACAAGAGAGAAATTAGAACACCATATGAAGGCACTCCAAGAGAAGCATGACATTCTCGATAAAGAGATTAAAGATGCCTATATGGATAATGTTGGTGATGTTGTCGTTGAGAAAATGAAGAAGCAAAAGCTGAAAATGAAAGACGAGATCGAATCATGCAGGAAGAAAATCGAAGGACTATGAGTAGGGAAGATCGTGAACGAGAAGAAAGATTTCGATTCACGAATCACAAACCACCTGAGCCTAAGGTGAAGGAAGAAAGAAAAGAGAAAGAGGAGAATGATTGATGATATTAGTGGCAACTTGGGTAACAGTTGGATTCTTCTCAGCCATCGGATGGTATGGAGCCAATCATCTCGTCATTGAACCATATCTTCCACCACCAAGACAGATAGAGAAAAGGAAAGATGATTGAGTTAATTATAGCATTGGGACTGGGCATAACAATTGGATTCTCACTGGCAAAGTCTAAGCCAGAAGAATTCGAACAACCCAAAGATTACAATTACTATAAGAATCTATCAGAATCACTATTGCAGGATGTGAGACGACTAAGAGAAGAACTAAGGAAGAAAGATGACAACCTTCACTAGCGAGGATAGAGCCAACTCTGAACCTCAACTCATTAAATATAGAGATGCAGGAATGAACTCATATACCTATTTTTGGACTATTGATAAGAGAGTTGTTAGTCCATATTTTAACTCCGAACAAGAAGCCACCGAATGGAAATACAGTGAAAATAACTGATTATGATTTTACAACACCACTAGTAATAGATGATGCTTTACCAGAACAGAATGCTTCCTTCCTTGAATCATTTATTCTTGGTGCATCCTTTCCTTGGTCATTTATTGGTGATATTTCTACTCTAACTGAGAATAAACCAATAGAAGCCGTAACCTATGCCTTTATGCATCTCTATGCAGTGCATGGACAATCTCAGTCTTCATACTATGATCTTGTTAGACCACTTCCATCCATAATCCTACAAAGAATAGGTATCAATATAGACTTCAACATTACAATGTGTCGTTCTTTCCTACATGTGAGGCAGAATACAAATAATGCTTATGACCAAGTCCATAGAGATGACGAAAACGATCATATGGTTCTTCTCTATTATGTAAATGATACTGATGGAGATACCCATATTTTTGGAACTGAGTACGAATCCGAGTTATTCATGAGGGTAACACCAAAGAAGAATAGAGCAGTCATCTTCAATGGAAATCGGTTTCATGCGAGTAGTTCCACGAATACCGTGAGAGCAGTTATAAATTACAACTTAATCTAGGAATACAATGAAAACAAATCAACAACTGGAAACTGAAGCGATCCTATCAATGGTAGAGAACATGAAGATGCTGGAACAGCAGTTAGCCGATGCCAAGAATCGAATCGATAGTCTGGAGAAGGTAATCGCCAATCAACGAGCAATGATAAACGAACTGCAATGAAACATAATGTAACAGATCCTGCATTCGGTACCTGGGACTATGCAATCGGTGGAAAGATGGTTGTTGGTCGAGCAGAAATGACTGAAGACTTCCGTATGATGATCGAAGATGGAGATGCCACTGCCATTATGCAGATTAAAGAAAAACTCACTAGAGATCTAGTTCATCATATGCTAGAGAATAAACTTGTGGAATTCACACATCATGATGATCCAATAACAATGAGAAGACAACTGGCTATTCGAGCATATCTGGCTCCATCAGACCAAGTTAGAATCCTTAGACTAGCCAATAAGATATGAGTGAAGTAATCCTACACAAAGACGACCTCAATGCAATCCTAGAGTTCGCAAACAAATACCCCGAATCCGACTATGTTACAGTCTCCTGTGATTCTTCTTCGGGGATCGGAATTTTAGTCTCAGCATCACTAAGAGCCATCATTAACGAAGATCCAGTAATCATAACAAAACAGATCGTGGATGAATCATCATGGTAGAGAAGAAATGCAAAGACCATCCAATGGCTCCACATGGATTCCTAAGACAAGCCAGTCATGACGCAGGTCGCTATGTATGTGAATGTGAGTGGTGGAATGAGAAGGACTATGAACTCGCTACATTACAAGAAGCAGAGGAATTCGCTAAGAAAAGGAATTATACCTATACTGTGCCGTGGAATGGAGTGAGTCCATCAGTAAATGCACAGTGGAGAGTAGAGATAAAAGACCCATGGGATGAATGGAAATCAACAAAGGATATAGTATGAACCAAGAAGAATACATTAAATTTCTGGAAGATAGACTGAAACACTCGGATGAACAACTAGAGAAAGCCATGGAGATGCTTGCCACGCTAATGAGTAAGATGCCAGAGCCAATGAAGATAACCGAAGACGATATACAAGAGTGGATTAAGGTAAACAAATGGAGTTGAAATGACAGAAGAAGATTACGATGTCGTCTTAGATACACTACAGAAACAGAGAGATATCCTGTGGAAGATGACCCAGCAAAACATGAATAGCGATTCGTTCAATATTATGGATCAAATACGACTAGAGCAGATAGACCAGCTGGATAAAGCAATGGCTATGTGGAGAAACAAATGAAGTGTTACTGCCATACCTGTAGACCGATAGACTATAGAGATCCAGAATCCGTCTTTATGAGGCTATGTCCATCCTGTGGGAACAAACGATGCCCTAAGGCTACAGACCATAACAATGAGTGCAGTGGAAGCAACGATGCAGGACAAATTGGCTCTATTTATGGTGTGGTGGACAGTCCTCCCAAAAATACACAGTTTTGATGAATACAAAGGCGAGTGATGGGATACAAATCAAAAACATGTCCTAAGTGTGGTGCAACCCACAACAAGCGTGGTGAGTTCTGCAGTCGCTCGTGCGGTAATACTCGTAAACATAAGCCAGAGACGAAAGCACTGATAGCCAAGAAGCAGAGTGAATGGATGACTTCTGGTGATGAGAGAGCCGAAGCACAACTGCACTCCTTCACTAGTCTGGGTAATAACAAGGTAGCTGATCCAGTGGCACCAATCGTCTCTAGGGATATTGGTCACAATCGGTTCGTTGAAGATGGCGACCTGTGGGAAGAGGTTTAGTTACTCTCTGTGGAGGGTCTATGTGGAGCTATGTCGGAGGGCTATGTGGCGCACATGTGCATGGGCAGTCGTGTGGATGTGGATGCGCTCTCGAGTGGATGCAACTTGCAATTTAGATTTGTCTTTTATTTGACTTTGGGGTATACTTACGGTGTTAGGGTTGATAAAGGAGCATTATGGACTATATCGAAATTTCTGAACTTTTGGAATTTTTAGCGGATCTAACGATTTATGCGGATGATTTTGAAACGGCACTCGGTGCTTTAAAACTTCAAACAGCGATTCAAGAATATTATTGGCCAAGTAGGTAAGTAACCACTAACTAATAACCCCACTCATTGTGGGGTTTTTCACATTTGGTAAGTAAGTACTTACTTCGCCAGCATTCGTCCGTCTCGTCGGCTGAAAACCAGACGACCAGGGATGCCGTCCACCCCAGTAACTTTCGAATAACACCATTATTCCATAAGAGAGAATTAACGACAACCACTAAATTAATAACCCCACACTTTGGTAGGGATTGAAATACTTGTTGCCTTTAATTGCAACTTGAGCCATAATAGACTCATAAATTGATTATGAAAGGTTTTAAAATGATTTCTCGCAAATTTCTCTCCTCTTTGAATTTCTCCGTGATGACTGAAAGTGACCGAATGGGTTTCGCTGGTTGCGAATCGCCTGTTCCCCTTATCGCTGAATACGGTGATAAATTTTTGGTGATTATTGATGGTTCTTACGCTGAAGTTACTGATGTTGAATCGCTTGAGTTGGTTGATTCTTGTGATGATATTCGTGAATTGGCTTATTGATTATTGAGGTTTATTATGATTGAAAATGAATTGAATTATGAAGAATTTGCGTCTGGGGTTGATGATGCTCGGGCTGATATTTCTGGTGGCTGGTTACCCGAAAATGTTACTATTAATTACCTCGTGAATGAACTTCGGGTTGCTGTTGGTGCTACTGATGCTTATTTGGCTGGTTATATTTCGGTGGTTTTTAACCCTCAAAATCGTGGGGTTATTTTAAAAATGAGTTGACGGAAATTCCGAAATACGCAATAATTAGTCATAAATTTGAAAAGGAAATAAAATGAAAAAATCCGAGTTGCTTCTCCAGAAAATCCAAAAAGCCCAGTACTTGCTTGAACAAGTTGATTCTATCCAGCAAGAAATTTTCTCTGCAGCCGAAACTGAGGGTTCCACCCAGTGCTTTGAAACCCATATGGCGATTCAGGATTTAATTTCCACTTTTGACGATATTGCTTATGAAGTTGTTTCGCCGATTCAGATGGATGAAGAAATGGAAGAAAAGAAGCTGGAATTGCTGGCGCTGAAAGCACGAGTTGCTGCGCTGGAGAATGAACTCTGCTACGGAGAATAACCCTCAGACCAGTAGGGTTATCCAGAAAGTGCTTGCCGTAAATTCGCAATTACTGTAAGATTATGGTATTGAAATTGATTATGAAAGGTTTTTTATGAATGTATCCGCTGTTTCCTTCGACGCTAAATCTGGCAACTACATGGCTAAAGTCGGCTCCAAAACAATCAAGTCTTACTCTAAGGCATATGTAGAACGAAAGCTGAAAGCCATGGTCGGTGATGTTGAAGTTGCAATGGCTGCTGCAGTTGAAAAATCCAACAAATATGACATCAATACTCGATTCGGTTTCGTTGAGAAATTGGTGACAATGGTCGCTACTGGTGTTCAACCCTCTGCTGTTATTACTGGTGAAGGTGGTTTAGGTAAGACTTTCACTGTAACCAAGACGCTGGCTGCACATGGCTACAAAGACATCTCTGAATTGGCTGAATTTCAAGTCGGTTCGGTGATCAATACTAGCAAGTGCTTTATGATGGTCAAGGGTTACTCTACAGCGAAGGGTTTGTATCGTACCCTGTTCGAAAATCAGAAGTCTGTTATCGTGTTCGATGACTGCGACGCTGTTCTGAAAGATCCAGTTGCATTAAACTTGCTTAAGGGAGCATTGGACTCTTACGGTAAACGCATTATTAGCTGGAATGCTGACATGAAGGATGATGACCTGCCACGCAGTTTCAACTTCGAAGGTCGTGTAATCTTCATTAGCAACATGGACCAAGATCGTATCGACCAAGCCATTCGTAGTCGTTCAATGATGATCGACCTGTCCATGACTTTCGACCAGAAGATCGACCGCATGGAATACATCGCTAAGAGTGATGAGTTTCTCCCAGAGTACGATGCCACCATTAAGGCAGACGCATTGGCTCTTATTCGCAAGGTAGGTAAGGATGCCAAAGAGATTAGTCTCCGTACCCTTATTGCTGTATCCAAGGTACGAGCCAGCAACAAAGAGTGGAAAGATCTCGCAACATACATGCTTACTGCTTAATTAGAACAAGGGAGGACACTATGAAGAAAACACTGAACGAACTGTTACGCAAGAAATTGGGTATCAAGCCGACATTGGGTTATTTACTAAGAAAGAGGTTATCTAAATGATTAGATTCATTGTAGGACTAATAATAGTATTAGGTGCTGTTGGTGGTATGGATGAACCAGAGAATTCACTGTTGGTGCTTATGGGTATCGCAGGTGTAGGACTGGCACTGATGTACTTCGGCACTGAGAAGATGAAACAACTGTAATTGGGATTAGGGGACATAAAATATAACTCAGGGACTCCTCCCTTGTGGGCTATGCGCTGGGTTTAGCCCCACATCATAATTGCAAGGTTGTCTTTAATTCGATATTAGGGTATAATCATATCTGTAGAGAGTTGCATCGTTGGAAATCCATTGTTTGCAAAAAATTCCCCGAGAAAATTTTCACGCTAAAAGGTTGCATATGAACGAACGAATTAGAGAACTAATGGTACGAGCAGACTATCCTGCACCAGAACTTGCATTGCGTGCTCAAGCACTAGTGGAGTTGATTCTACAGGACTGCATGTCTATCTGTGAGGAGATGGGTGATAAGGGTATGGATGGTCATTATTGTGTAGATAAGATTCGCAGGGAATTTGGAGTATGACTGCTGTAATTGCAATGGCTATAATTATAGTAATGGAGTTAATGTCAAAATGATTACATACGATAATGATAATAAGAACATAATCATCTCCACGACTCCTAGAGTTGAGTTTAATGACAGTGTTCCTACATGGTTCATTAATGAGTTTCTTTCTCGTATGGCTAAGGGTCAGATTAAGGTTAAAGATTATCAAGGTAACGAATTAGAGGTATACTATTATGGCTAATGTAAAACAAGGAAATAAAACATCGGCTCCCCAATGGTGGAAACACCTAAGAGACTGGAAGAGAGTGTTTTGGAAGTCTGAACGACAAGCACAAAAGAAGGATATTAAGAATGATTCAGATAGGTGATATTGTACAGGTCGATCCCATGGCATCTGATACATTTGGAGCATGCTTGGTTGTAGTCACTGAAGTAAAGAACTGGGGTATACAGGGTTATGTTCAGTCCGCAGGTGTGGAAGGACAACAGTATATTAGACTAAACTTTGATCAGTTTAATGTGACTGGTGGTAAGTCTGTATGGAGGATAGCATGAAACTGGCAGATCAATTTTCTAAGTCCGTACCCCAGAAGTGGAACTATGGAGACAGAGTATTCGCAAAATGGGAAGGTGTTCCCCTAGTGGGAATGGTCATTCGTCAAAATGAGTTTGGAGTGCTAATTCATGCAGATCTTCCCCTCGGAGAGAGTGAAGGAAGACAGGTTGTATATTGCAATCCCAAGACAGTGAAAAAATTGGTTGTCTTTAATGAATAATTGAGGTATAATAGACTCATGATAGCATTGTGGATAATCCTTGCATTGTTCGGTCTTGAACTGACTGTGGGATTACTCATTACAATTTTGATAAGAAGGTATGGAGTATATGGTACACACTGAAAACGAACATTTGTTTCCCACTGGTGGATTGACTATTCCCTATGAGGTTGCACACGGTATTACATTGGCATCACTAATTGACTCTCGAGATTACATGAAGAGTGAGTTGGATCAATGGAATGAGAATCCCAAAGATGAACTTAATCCAGATGGTTATTGGATGCATCCTGATGATGTTGTGAATAATGGAACATTGATTCGAGCAATGAATTTGCTTATTGGATATTATGGTGGCTAGACTTCTACTGGTTCTCTTGTTGTCAGGTTGTGGACACTTCACGAAAGTCGAGAATGTCTATGTTGATAACAGTGCTCAGAATAACTTCATTGGAAACCCATGTAAGTTTTACATTGGTCTTCGAGGTGAGCAGTACTGCATGACTGAGATTCCAAAGGCACAAGCCAGAAACCCAGATAGTCCATATAAAAATGACAAGTGAAGAAATTGAAATCGCATACAATGAGATGGTTGAGATGTGGGGTGACAAACTACCAAATCCAGAGCAAGAGCCAATTCGTTTTGCATATTATGTAAGAATGTATAGGTATCTAAAGGAAAAGAATAATGAATGATGAACAACTAATTGAAATCTCTCGTGGTGTTGATAGTTATATTACAACTCTACTAAACAAATATGAAATTACTCCATTATCTCTTGCTGCAGTTTTGTTGGCAAGAACAATGGTTCTAAACAATGAAGCAGGATCCACTGAAGACTTTGTAAAATTGTTACAAGGTGTTGCAGAAAATCCTCCCCAAAGAAATGAAACAAAGGTACACTAATGAAATTTTTTCAAACAACAGCTGTTGAAGATTTTTTTGATGATCCAGATGCCATTAGAGAATACGGATTATCTTTGGAATACCCAGAAGCACCTGGACATTATCCAGGAAAACGAAGCGCACAATTAAAAGAAATTAATCCTGAGTTTTATCATGCATTCTGTAAGAGATTGTTCTCCTTATTCTTTGCGGAAACTCCAGAAGATTATGATGTTGAATTAAAGTTTCAGTTAATCGAGCATCAACATCCTGACAGAGATTCCATTTATAATAAGGGATGGGTGCATCTGGATCACGCTGCATCATTTGCTGGATTAGTTTATCTAAACCCAAATGCAGATTTAGATACAGGCACTGCTATTTTTAAACGAATCAAAGAACAAGAACAAACTTCTGAATCATTCTTTAAATATAAAGATCAGATGGAATCTAAGAATAGATTTTTCTTGAATGGTGAAGACAAAGATTACGAAAAGAATATGACTGAGTATAATTCTCAGTTTGTTGAGACCATTCGTTTCTCCAATGTCTATAATAGACTAATTTGTTTTGAGTCTTCACAACAACATGCAGCCACAAATCTTTTTGTTACTGGTGAACCAAGATTAACTCTGGTATATTTTGTTAATGGAATAAAAACAGAACAACAAACAAATTTAATGAAAATGAGAAACATCAAATTATGAATACAGAAATAATTCCATTATTTCCAACATTGGTCATGGCAGTCCATGATTTCATAACAAAAGATCAATGTAATGATATTGTGGAATACTGTAAGACTAAAACTTTTGGAGCACATACTGCCTTTATTGGTGACGGAGTTTCCTCTCATGATCCCAATGGATTGGTCACTGATTTATTTGATATTAGTCTTACTGTAAAAAGTTGTGAGAATATTTTTACAGATATAGAAAAATTAGTAACAAAGTATACAGAAGATTGTGGTTATTCTGGAACACATATAGTAAATTCATGGATAAACATACAGAAGAAAGGTAGTGTTCTTATCGAACATGCTCACCCATTGAGTTCAGTTTCTGGAGCACTATATTTAAAAGTTGATGAGATGAGCAGTAATTTATTTTTCAAAACACCCAACCCATTTGTATATTATTCAATGATGACTTTAAAACATAAAATTGAAACAGTTGTGCCGAAAGCTGGAAGTTTAATATTATTCCCCAGTTGGTTAGTACATGGGTCAAATCAAACCGAAAATCAATCTGAAGAACGAATAGTTCTTAGTTTTAACTGCAAATAAGGATAGTATGAAAGAACATAGTATAAACAAAATTCCAAACACCTTTATTGCTGGATGGTACTTAGAAGATTTAGATTTATGTGATAGATTAAAACAATTTCAATACGATCATAAAGATTATGAATATGATTGTAATATCAATCATATATGCGACCCAAATGATAATTCTCATAGAATTGTAGATCTCAATGAAACAGAATCTCTCTACGAAGAGTATGGAAATATTATGGCACAGGTTTATGATTTATACAGATGTAAATTTGATCAAGCAACAATACCCAACGGAGTTATACCTGATAAACTAGAATTGCAGGTTTATTATCCAATGTGCGGAGATCGACTTTTATCTTATCGTTCTTCCAAGTTTGAACATGGCAATAGAAAAATAACATTTATGACTTTTTTAAATGATAATTACAAAGGTGGTGAGGTAGAATTTCATTATCAAGGAATTACAGTTTCTCCAGAAAAGGGATTAACTATAATGTTTCCTTCTAATTGGACTCATGCCTATAAAGTATTACCAGTCGCTGAAGTTGGTCTTAAAGACAAATATGTTGCAGTTGGTGATATTGTCAATATATTTGTAGAAACAAATACTATTCACCAACTTGCAGAAGACCAGAAGGACGCTGTTGACATTAAATCAGAATTAGAGTATAATAACTCTATTACAAAATAATTTGGAATATGTATGAAAATCGCAATTTGCTCGGATGTCCATCTAGAATTCGGACAGCTGGAATTAGAGAACACACACAATGCTGAAGTCCTTGTTTTATCTGGTGATATTTGTACTGCTGTTGACCTTAGGGTTACCGATAGTATTTTATCTTCTGCTAAAACTGATAGGTATCTTGATTTTTTTACTGCTTGCAGTAGGAACTTTCCTCA
>JAUKPS010009985.1:0-57361 GCA_032273165.1 Chlorellidium tetrabotrys | reverse complement strand
TACAGTAAAGAAAAAGTTGAACAGTTAATTCTAGAGAAAAAAGTACAAGCATTACCAGTACAGTTTATACGCGGAAAGACAGTAGATGATATCTTAATTGTAGAAGAGGCTCAAAACTTAACAAAAGCTGAAATGCTAGCAATCCTAACGAGATTAGGTAAAAGCGGTAAGATTATTGTCAACGGAGATAATGAACAGATCGATATAAAGAATAAGACAGGTGAGATGAATGGTCTTAGTTATGCAATTGAGTTATCAAAAAAGATAGAAGAGATTAAGTGGATTAAGTTAAAGGAAAATCATCGTTCTGACTTGGTAGGTAGAATATTAGATTACGAATACGGAAATTAAACAAAATAAATGGCAAATCCTACAATATATGACGGAAGTCCAGGACCTATCTCAGGTAGTACTCCTTTCGGATTTTACGATAATGATACAGAATATCAAAATGACGGACCTAAAGTAGCGAATTACTGCGCTAGAAAATTAGGATATCCAGTACTTGATGTCGAATTAAACGATTTAAATATTTATGCCTGCTTTGAAGAGGCAGTTTCCATATACGCAGAGGAACTTTATCAATTAAAGATTAAGGATAATTACCTTACTTTAGAAGGTCAGCCTACTAGTTCACTTCTTAATAATACTGTAGTCTCCCCTAACCTAACTAACTTAGTTAACATAGCAGAGACTTATGGTCAAGTAGCTGGAGTTGGAGGATTTGTTAGTTGGAAGAGCGGCTCTTTAGAATTAACTGCAAGCGTACAAAATTACGATTTATACGAGTGGGCTGTGAATACCCAAGGAATGGCTCCAACTGATAGATTAATGGTACAAAGGGTAATGTACCAAGCCCCTCCTGCATTGTACATGTACGGATACGGTTCTTACTATCCGCAACTAGGCGGAGTAGGTGCATGGCCTGGGAGCTGGGGTGGAGCAGGATTTGGCGGAGGGTTCGGCGGTGGGAACGCAGTTACTTACTACCCTGTATTCTGGACAATACAGAGAATACAAGAAGCAGAAATGCAAAATACAGTAAATTTACCAGCTTGGACTTTTGAATTAATAGGAACTAACCTTAGAGTCTTGCCTATACCTTATGGAGAAGGTGGACGTATTTCATTACAGTATGCATTTCAGTCAGATTTAATGAGCTTAACTGAGAATAGTCCTTACGGTGATAATCAAGGATTAGTTGCTAACCCATCGATGGCACCTTACGGGTTAATTACTTATTCAGATCTTAATCAACCTGCAAAGCAATGGACAAAAGAGTATACAGCAGCTCTAACTTCGGAACTATTGGGTTTAATTAGAGGAAAATATACAGTAGTTAATATACCTGGTGCAGAAACTACTTTAAACTTTAATGACTTAATTACAAGAGGTAAGGAAGCTCAAATAGCGTTACGTGAGAAGTTAAGGCTTGACCTAGAAGATATGTCAAGACAAAAACAACTCGAAAGAAAACAATCAGAGAATGATTCTCTAGAAAGTACATTAACAAATATACCTTTAATGGTGTATGTAGGATAAAAACAAACAGATGGCATTATTTGGAACAGTTAGAGATGCAGGAATGCAAATTGGGGTAGCACAGGAGTTCGTTAACAACGTAGCTACACAGCAAATTGGTTACTATAAGGTAGTTCTACCTGATACACAGCCTAATGTCTATGGTGAAGCGCTAGTAAAAAGCTATATCGGGCCTGTTTTAATAAACTGTTTAATTGTAAGAGGAGATTTTAATACAGTAATTGATAGTTACGGACCAGATGTTAGACGAGAAGTTGGATTTAGATTCCTAAAAGTAGATTTACGAGCAGCAAACGTAGTTCCTGAGACTGGCGATATTGTAATGTATAATGAATTATACTACGAAGTAGATAATACCAATGAAAACCAATTATTCTTAGGTAAGGATCCTGCTTATGCTTATTCAGAAGGATTAAACGAGTTTGGTACAAGTTTTTCTATCATATTATTCACTCACCTAACAACACCAGAGAGATTAGGTATAACACAAGAAAGACTATAATATGGCAGGAGGAATACAACAAGTTAGGCCGCAGAACCGAAGAGAGTTCATGGACAAGATTATTACTCCTACCGATCCTAGGTACGGTAATCCTAATATTGTGTTTTCTGATCCTTTTAAACCAGGACAACCTGAATTTAATCGTGCATACGAAACAAAATTTACAGAGCTTGATAATAAAAAGTTTTCTATCGGAATTAAAGATCATACTGAAGCTATTCAGTATTACTTTGATGAAGTCTTAAAGCTAACTGTTTATCAGAATAACAGTACCATCCTAGTTCCTGTTATTTACGGTACTCCTGAAAAATGGAAATCTGTACAGAGAGACGGGTATTATAGAGATGGAGCTGCAAAGATTATGCCTCCATTACTTATGTATAAAAAATCAAGCGTTGTACAGAATAGAGAACTAGGTAATAAGCTAGATGGTAACGTAGCACATAACGTGCAGTTATTTGAAAAAGCTTTCTCACGTAGAAATATTTACGATAATTTTCAAATCTTACAGGCTCAAAAGCCTCAAAAAGAATTTGTAGTTGTAGTAACTCCCGACTATGTAACTATTACTTACAGATGCGGTATTTGGACAAACTACGTAGAGCAGATGGATAAATTAGTAGAGTCATTAAATTTTGCCTCTAATTCTTATTGGGGAGATCCTTCAAGATTTCAATTCCTAGCTAAGATTGATACCTTTGACGATATTCAAACTTACGAACAGGGAGAGGATAGACTTGTTAGAACTGAATTTAATTTAACCCTAAACGGTTATTTGATTCCAGATACATTAAATGCATACCTTGCACAGTTACAAAACAGAACTTATAATTTATGTAAAATAGTATTTAATACAGAGCAGACATCATGAGTAGTGTAAATGACATAATTGATCAGATTAATAGATTATCAGGGACTAGAATACCCTCTTCTAGTGTAAACATAACTTCAGGAGCACTATCTCCTGCACCCTACCCTACTGCATCCCTATACATACCTGCAACAGCTCCATACGGTACAATACCGACCGAAGGTATTCGTCCAGGCGGTATAATTACTTCAGAGCAAATTTTAAGAATTATTAATGCTCTAAATGGTGTTAATGTAGATACTATTATTATATCAGGAAGCTTATTAACTTCTGGATCTAATGTACTTAATGGCAGTTTAGCATTACCCTTTATCGAAGAAGGAAATTTCTTATATGTTTCTGGAGGATTAATTCAAGGAAGAGATAGTATAACAAGTGCATCATTTGCAGTTAGTTCTTCCTATGCCACTACTTCTTCACTTTCACTATTAGGAATTGTAACAGCTTCTGTTGCTGCTTCAACAATTACTTTTACAAAAGGCGATCAAACTACCTTTGATATTGTTATATCTCAATCAGGATCTGTAGAATCCGCTTCTTATGCAGCATACGCTCAGAACGCAGGAACTGCGTCTTATGCATTAAGTGGAGATTTTAAGCCTTTCCAAATATCAACAGGGAGTATAACAGCTAGCGTCAACACCGATCCTACAAGCTTATTTTTAATTCAATCACAGAGTATACCTTTTTTTAATATTGCTTCAAACAGCAATACTACAGTATATAGCGATTTGTTTATAATAAAAGGATTTACCTCACAGCAGCCCGTTCTAACAGTAAGTCAGAGCATAGTCAATATAGCAACTCATTCTATTGATCCATCTGGTACAACGGTGGCTGGAAACATATACTTTACCTCTAGTTCTATGTATATTGGATTAGAATAAATTAAATATATTTTAACTTAAAATTTAAACAACAATTCCGATATTTATTATCGGGAACAAAATAAAGCCCTTAAAAACAAAAACAAAATCAAATGGCAAATTGGAAAAAAGTCATCGTCTCTGGTAGTTCAGCCCAGTTAAATCAACTAAGCGTTGATACGAGTGTCAATATTACAGGTTCGTTAAACAGTACGGGAAGTGTCTTCCTTAAAGGCTTACAAAATAGCTCGCAAGCTAGCATTGTAGGATTTGACGCTGCAACTGGACAATTGTACTACCAAGGTACAGGTTCATTCTCAGCAAATTCTGCATCTTATGCATTAACTGCTTCGTACATTAATCCTTTAAATCAAGATGTATCGATCTTAGGTAGCTTAAGTACTACCGGTTCAACTAACTTATCCGGAAGTTTAGGAGTTACAGGATCAAGTTCTATAACAGGAAGCTTAAGCGTTGCAGGTGCTACCACTATAACTGGAAGCTTAACTGCACTAGCTGCAGTAGACATAAGCGGAAGTTTAGGTGTTACTGGTTCTACTGGATTTACAGGAAGCTTAGGAGTTACAGGATCAAGCTCTGTAACAGGTAGCTTTAACGTTGCAGGTACCACTACTTTAACAGGTAGCTTGAATACACTAGGTGCAGTAGACGTAAGCGGAAGCTTAGGTGTTACCGGTTCTACCGGATTTACTGGAAGTTTAGGCGTAACCGGTTCTACTTCTGTAACTGGAAGCCTTACTGTTGCCGGAGTTACTACTATAACAGGTAGCTTAAATGCATTAGCTGCAGTAGATATTAGTGGAAGCTTAAGTGTTACAGGGTCTACTGGATTTACAGGTAGCGTAGGTATAACTGGTTCATTAAACGTGACTGGTTCTTTAATTGCACAAGGAGCAAATATTACAGGATCATTTACAGGATCATTCTCTGGCGATGGCGCTGGATTAACAAACATTCCTGCTTCTGGAATTGTAGGTTTAAGTACATCGGCAATTGCTAGCGGTTCTGCAACAGCTTCAATTTCTCCAAACGGTGGCTTACAAGTTAATACAAATACTACAATTACTGGATCTTTAACCGTAAGCGGTTCAGTAGGAAGTTCATTCGACATTAATGCAGATACATTCATATTTACTGGATCTTTAAGTACAACAGGATCTGTTAACTTTACTGGTTTAACTAACGTAGCTCAAGCTACTATCGTAGGTATAGATGTTGCAACCGGAAAATTGTTCTACCAAGGAACTGGGTCCTTTACCGCTAATAGCGCATCTTATGCATTATCTGCATCTTATGCAAACGAAGCTGGTAAAGTAACAAATGCTTTAAGTGAAGGAACAGGTATTACTGATTTTACATACGACGGTTCTGGAACAGCAACAGTAGCAGTTTCAGGTGCTTCTACATTATCTTCTAACGTAGTAACAAAATGGTCTGGAGCTGCATTCGTAAACTCAACCATTACAGATTCTACTAACGTTACTATTAATAACTCAGGTGGTGTATTAGTACAACAAGGCGGTTTATATGTAACAGGTGCTTCTACATTCCACGATAACGTAGTATTCCAAGGAGACATAACAGTACAAGGTACTGCATCATTCCAAAATGCTACAGACTTAGCAATAGCCGATCAGTTTATCTTATTAAACTCTGGATCTGCTACATTCCAAGACTCAGGTATTATAATCAATACAGGAAATGCTTCGAATTCAGGATCTGCTTGGTTCTTAGAAACAGCAGGTACTACAACAGGTACAGCTGCATTAAACGGTCGTTTTGCAGTAGGAAGCGGAGTATCACCGAATGCTACTACAGTAACGGCTGCAGAATACGCTAACACGACTTTAATTTCTGCAATTGATCCAACTACTGAAGTTCCACAATGGGGAGGATCTGGAGCAGGTCAAGGTAACATGTGGGTTAACACAGAAAACGGTGAGATTTACATCTATGCTTAATCGCTTAAAAGATAAATTAGTTATGGCTTTCAATGCAAAAAACATAAATGCAAATAAACAAGAGGAGCCGTCAAAAGCTCCTCTTTTTAATTCTAGTACTAAGACTAATACTCCTACCTTAGATCTATCTAAAGGCGAAATTGAAGTACTCCTACTCCTTATTAAAGATTCGAGCTTTAAAGGAGAACATGTTGAAAAAATTTATAATTTAGTTTATAAATTACAACAATACTACGTGAGTTCTAAGTAGTAATTCATCTATTTATATAAAATGTTGTTGGCCCGTAAGGGAAGTAGGCATAGACACGGCATCAGTGTATGTACCTAACCGCAATACTAAAATATAATTAGAATGCCAAATTGGAAAAAAGTCGCTGTCTCGGGCAGTGCAGCAAGCTTCTCGTCTCTCAGCGTAGCTACAAGTATAACTGCTTCTATTGTAAGTAGTTCTCAATTCATTGGTAACCTTTCCGGTACTGCCTCTTTTGTAACATTAGCACAAACAGCTTCTTTCGTAACAACTGCACAAACAGCTTCTTATGTATTGAATGCAGTAAGCGCATCTTATGCATTAAGTGCGTCTACTTTGATTGGCGGAGTTCCATCTAGTTTTCCTTATACAGGATCTGCTATTATTTCAGGCTCTTTAAACGTAACGGGATCTGTAGGATTTTCTTATCTATCAGCAAGCGGTGGTGGACCAGCTTCTTTTACAGCAGGCGGAGCAATGATTACAGCTAGAAATGGATTAGCAGGCGCAGGTAGCGCTACAGCTACTTTAGCTTTTGGAGGCTATGCTCCCGGTAACTTATGTACCGAAGCTTATAACGGAACGTCGTGGACAGCAGGCGGTGCATTGACTAGTGGCGGCAGTGGAATATCAGGAGCTGGTACTTCAACATCGGCATTAGCTTTTGCAGGCGGTTCCACACCCGCAGTTAAATTTTGCACTGAAGCCTATAATGGAGTTTCTTGGTCTACAGGAGGTTCTTTAATTACAGGAAGATATAATGCTGCAGGTGTAGGAGCTTCTAATACAGCAGCATTAGTATTTGGCGGCGGCCCTTTTGGCGCTGGATCAACGAATACTGAAACATATAACGGAACTTCCTGGTCAACAGGAGGTGCTTTAATCACTGGTGTTTCAAAACACGGCGGAGCAGGTGCCTCTAATACAGCAGCTCTAGCATTCGGCGGATGTTATATTGGATCTGCAGTAACTTGTACTCAAAAATATAACGGAACTGCTTGGTCAACAAGCGGCGCTATGATTACAGCAAGATGGTTTTTAGCAGGAGCTGGAACATGTACGAGTGCAGTAGCGATGGGAGGTACATCAGCACAAACACCAGCTCCAGGAAACGTTTGTGGATGTACAGAAACATTTAACGGAAGTACTTGGTCTGCAGGAAATGCATTAGGTATTGCAAGACGTCAAGCAGGAGGAGCAGGCGCTTCAAATACATCTGCTTTAGTATTTGGCGGATTTACAACTTCACCTGCTGTAACCGTAGCTTGTACAGAATTCTTTAATTCAGCTACAACCTATACAGTTGCAAATTCTTTTAACTATTCAAGTGCAACAGGTCAATTGTCTGCAACAGGTAGCTTATTAGGTACCGCATCAACTGCTTCTTTTGTAACTACAGCTCAAACAGCTTCTTACGTACTAAATGCAGTATCAGCTTCTTATGCACCACCTGCCGCCGCATTTCCTTATTCAGGGACTGCACAGATTACAGGTAGCTTAGTTGTATCAGGATCTGTAGCAGCAGGAAATGGCCTAGTTACTGCTAATAGCTATATTTTTACTGACGGACAATTCATTAGAAACAGTAATCAATCAAACGCTAATGGCACTCTATATTTAGACTCTAGTAATTTATATATAAGAAGAGCGGATAACGGAGCTACTTTAATGTTTGTATCGTCATCAGGTGCAACTACAATCTCCGGTACAGCAACTGTAACTTCCTTAATTGAAACTTCAGCTCTAAGATATAAAGAGAATATTCAAGATCTAGATTCAGCAGACATTATTTATAAATTACGCCCTGTAACGTTTGATTGGAAAGCAAATCATAAACAAGATATTGGATTTATAGCAGAAGAAGTTAATGAAATACTTCCTGTATTAGCAGAATTTAATGAAAATGGTGAAGCAGAAGGTGTTAAGTATTCTAAATTAACAACTCTTTTAACTAAAGCTTTACAGGTACATGAACAAAAATTAGAATCTCTACAACAAGAGATCGAACAATTAAAACAAGAAATTAATAACTTAAAAAACAAATAAAATGGCGTATTATCAAGCAGAAAACACAGGAGTAGGATTCATTACACATGAAGATAATGAAACATCACACGTAGCAGGCTATCCAGCAAATATCTGGGTAACTGAAAATGCCGCTTGGGCGGAAAGAGTAGGTGCAGTAGAAAAAACTAAAGAAGAAGCACAAGCTCTAATCGATGCTGCAATTGATGGACAAACTTATCCAGAAGCATTTGAAAATGCAGGTCAGCAAGTAGTCGTAACTTTACCGTAAAGTAAAGTTGGAGATTAAATTAAAAAATGTTATATTAAAGTAAATAAGTTTATGTCAGAAAACGAACAAAAGAGAGATCTAACTGTTACGGAAGATCTACAAGCAGTTTTAAATATTTTAAAACCGGAGGAAGCTAAGATTGTCTTAGCTCTTAAAGAGGAATTAACAGATAACTGGAGAAAGAAGCAGATCTTTAGAACAGAAACAGAAATGAGAATATCTGTTCTAAATGATGCAGTACATCCAACTGCAGGATCTAAGTATTGGCAAGCAGTTAGAGAGCAATCAGCACATTTCGATGGACTAATGGCTGTAACTTTTGATTTACGAAGAAATGAAGTTAAGAGATTACGTTTAGAGAAAGAGATGAAAGAGGCTGAAGAAGAAGGCGATACTTTGCGAGTTATGGAATTAGAAATAGACTTAGATGAGAATTTATATGCTAAGGCTAATATGGCTCAAGTAGCTAAGGATAGAGTGAGAGAAGTTAGTTTATGGTCAAAGCTTAAAGCAGAGCTAAATGACGGCTCTTTTGATGATCAAAATGTAGATCAACATCAAGCACATTCCTATAGATTAGCTCTACAAAACCGCGTAGCAGCTCTAAACGAACAATCTAATCCATCTGAAGTAATTAATGCAGCAGGACCTTTGCAAACTGTAGAGAGATTAATACAGCAAGACGGTAAATTACTACCTTTTGATGAAGCAAGAAAAAAACTAACACAAGGATAGTAGAATTTAAATTAATTAGTTATGTTTCCCTTAATACCTTATAACGACTTCACTCCTACTTCTAACTGGGTAAATTTTTACTACTTTAAAAGTGTGTTTACCAATGAGATGATTAGCGAACTAGAGCAAATGGTTCACGCTAACTATAAATTCGAAAAGGGAAGAACAGGAATTAAAGAGCTAGGTACTGATACTGATTCCTATAGAACTAATAACCGAGATATTGCGTATATCGCACCAGAAGCTCATTCACAATGGTTATACGAACTACTATTTCCACTTGCCCTAGAAGCAAATAATGCATTATTTCACTTCGATGTTGATATTGTAACAGATCCAATACACTACGTAATTTACCCAGAAGATGGAGGCCATTTAGATTGGCATATGGATGTAAGTGCATATGGAGTTAATAAAAGAAAGCTTGCTATGACTGTTCAGTTATCAGATCCTGCAGATTATGAAGGCGGCGAATTTGAGATATGGACAGGAGGTGAGAATAAATTTGTAACAGTACCGAGAGAAAAAGGAGATGTTATTATATTTCCTTCTTTTTTAATGCATAGAGTGAAGCCAATTACAAAGGGACAGAGAAAATGTTTAGTTTTCTGGACAGGCGGGAGGCCTTTTAGATAATATTAAAAATAAAGCGTTATGGAATTTAAAGTATTTGAACAATTATGGTTTGCAACTCCTATCTGGGAATGCCCTGTAATAGGAATCGATAATAAATCTATTAAAGAATATTGTTTAAAAGTAAAAAAAGAAAAACCTGGTGTTACTATTTCAAATAGAGGTGGATGGCATAGCGGTGAACTAATTAAGCCTTTACCTCAAGATTTAGAAACATTATTTAACGATTTAACAGTTTTCATTAATGAAGTATGTGCTAGATATACTGGTATTAGTGATTTACAGCTGGGAAACTTCTGGATCAACATTAACGGTAAGCATGATTACAATCAACCTCATGATCATCAAAAAAGTATTATATCAGGAGTATATTACGTATCCGTTCCCGAAGAAAATATGGGAGATTTAGTAATTCATAGAGGAGATAATGCAGAGTTCTTCTTAACAGGTGATATTAAAAGAGAGTACACTATGGCAAATTCCCAAGTTTCTATTAAACCTGCTAAAGAGTCTACTTTCTACCTATTTCCTAGCTGGTCTAGGCATCATGTTGAAAGAAATGAGAGTGATAAAGAGAGAATTTCTATTGCATTTAATTTTGTTCCTAAGCGAAAATAAGTTATATTACTTTTATGATACAAAACCCGAAAGCTGAAGTATTTTCGATGTTCCCTACTCCCTTATACGTAACAAATTACGACGGAGATATGACTGAAATTGTAAAGTACTTTGATAGTTGTGAGATGGAGGAAGCAAAAGGAGGAGGTTATGGTATTATATCTAAAAATACTTATGTTATAGAGCACCCCCTATGTAAACCTTTATCAAATTTTATAATGGCTTGCTTTAAAGACTTTGCAAGTAATGTTATGAAGTATAAATACCAAGATTTACAGTTTGCACAATCTTGGTTAACTTATAAAGAACCGGGACAGTTTCATAAAGCACATACTCACCCTAACACAATACTTGCAGGAGTACTTTATTATGACCATCAACCAGGCGATGCTGCTATTTGCTTTTCAAAAGAAGTAAGAGGAAGTAACCGTTCTTATTTAGAACCCTCTTTACTAGACGATTATCAAAACCATACTTTTTCTCAAGAAGAAATTTACTTTACTCCGAAGAAAAACGACTTTATTATTTTCCCCTCTCATGTAATGCATGGTGTTCCGCCTAATAAGACAAATAGAGTAAGAAAAGCATTAGGTATAAATGCCCTAACAAAAGGAACATTAGGAGATCAAGAAACTATTTCACAAATAATATTTGGAAGATATGCATAAAGCAGAAGTATTAGAGTTATTTCCAACTCCCGTATATGTTACAATGATGCCAGTAGAGTTATCATCGGTAATTCCTTTTTTAGATCAACAGGATATGAATACAAAGAGTGATGAACTTAACTTCGGTCGAAGATCTAAGGATAGTTACGTTTTAAATAAGTCTGAATGTACAGGTTTGCGTAATTTTATTTTAGAACACGTACAGGATTATGCCGATAATACGTTACTGTATAGTTATAAAAGCTATAAATTTTCACAGTCTTGGATATCTCATAAAGAACCAGGACAACACCACGCAATGCACACTCATCCCAATAGTTTAATATCAGGAGTATTTTATTACGGTCCTGTAGAAGAATTTACTCCCGCAATTAAGTTCCATAAAATACCGGTAGCGGCAGGGCAGAGTACTATTATGGCTAGTACGAAAGCAGATAAGAGAAGTTCTAAATTTGCATGGACAGAATTTACAGTAAATTTCGAACCAGGATTACTTATACTGTTTCCTTCTTGGTTACAGCATTCAGTACCTCAAAATATTACAGACAGTGTTAGATGTAGTTTAGCATTTAACGTAGTTCCTACAATTGGATTAGGAGAAGAGGAATATTTAACAGAATTATTATTTTAAGCAGTACATAATGGAACAAGGTTATACTTACAAGGCAAAATCACCTTCAAAACCGGAAGTAAAAGTTAATACAGATGAAAAATATCTTATTTGGCATATACAAGGAGGGTTAGGTAAAAATGTAGCAGCAACTTCGTTAATAAAAGATTTAAAAGAGACGTATTCAGATAGAAAGCTTATAATGATAGTTTCTTATCCTGAAGTTTTTTTAAATAACCCTCTTATTGATAGAGTTTATCAGCTAGGACAGGCTCCTTATTTCTATGAAACTTATGTTGAAAATAAAGATGTAATTATTTTTAAACACGAACCTTATGATCAAACTGGACACATAACTAAGACAAAACACTTAATCGAAAATTGGTGTGATCTATTAGGTATAAAGTATACTAAACAACAACCTCAAATTTTTGTAAATTTTATTCAAAAGCAACTAGTAGGGTTATGGGTAAGAGAAAAACCCGTTTTAGTTATTCAAACTAATGGAGGACCGGGAGAAGGACAGGCTTATTCTTATTCATGGACTAGAGATTTACCTCAAGATTTAGCACAAGCCTTAGTTGATAAGTACAAAGAGCAGTACCATATTATACAAGTTACAAGACCGGACGGTTATACACTAAATGGAGTGGAAAGATTTGATAGCAAAACTTCTAATTTTGAATTATTTGCAATTTTAGTTGCTGCTCAAAAACGAATTTTAATTGATTCTTGCTTACAGCATGCAGCCGCAGCTTTTGACCTACCGTCAACTGTATTTTGGATTGGAACATCATCAACTGTATTTGGATATAGCCTACATCAAAACATTCAAGCTAAGCTACCAAAGAGAGCGAATCAATTGATCGGTTCGTACTTATTTGACTATCAGTTTGAAAAAAATACACACGAATGCCCTTATGTAGATTTGAGCGATATATTTGATATAGATGATATACTCCAAAACGTTTAGTTGTACGATATTTATAACTGTAAAAATAGATTAATAACTAAATGGCTCAACTTCAAACCACATCTATAACAGGATCCCTATCTTTCTCTTCAGCTGGAGCATTACAGTTACCTCAACTTACAAATGCTCAAACCGCTTCTTTTGCTAGTGTGGTGGGAAGGTGGTGGTATAATTCAAGTACTAGCAAATTAAACTACAGTTACTGTGGTGTAGCGTCGGTAGGCTGGAGTACAGGCGGTGCTTTACCAGCTTCAAGATGGCAGGGTGCAGCAGCAGGAACTACTAATACAGCTGCTTTAGCGGTAGGGGGGTATTCTCCTAGTAGCCCGGCTGTTCAAAGAACTACCCTAGCTTACAACGGAACATCCTGGAGTTCGGGAGGCTCTATGATTGCTACACGAAGAGCATCAGCAGGATCAGGTACTTCTACATCCGCAATGGCAGTATCTGGTATCGTAAACGGAGCTGCACCTGGAACTGGTGTAGAAGTTTATAACGGAACATCATGGTCTACTTCTACAGCAATAATTAACGGAAGATACTTAAATGCAGCTAACGGTGCGTCAAGTACATCAACTTTAGCATTCGGTGGCGTTAACGGTACGTGTGCTTGTGTAGAATGTTGGAATGGATCGACATGGTCCGGCTGTACTGCTATGTCTATACCTAGATTACAGCCGGGTACAGGAAACACTGGTACTGCAGCATCAAATCAAACTGTTGCTGTAGGAGGAACAACTCCTTCTTTTGGTAACCCTGCAACTTGTACTGAAATTTGGAATGGAACTTCTTGGTCAAGTAGTGGCGCTACGATTGTAGCAAGAAATGCCGGAATCGGCGCAGCTAGTTCAAACACTGCTGTAATGGCTTACAGCGTAAGTAACCTTTCAAGTAATACTTCGGAATGTTTTAATGGAACATCTTGGTCTACTACATGTACAATGTCAAATCCAAGAGCCTACTACGCTCAGAGTGCAGGAAGTGCTACTAGCGGTATTGCAATGGGTTCTGGTCCCTACCCAACCCTACTTACATGCACTGAATTATTTAGCTCCACTGCAGGTGGATTAGCAGTATGTAGTATTTAATATAATAAAATTAAAATTATGGCAAGCTTACAATCAACAACCGTAGCAGGAAATCTTTCAGTTACAGGATCACCTGTTCAATTAATTTCCCTTACTAATGCACAAACAGGCTCTTACGTTAGTACAGCAGGTAATATATGGTACAATACAACGACTGGAAAAATGACTTATACAAACGGTAGTACTACAATTACTGTGTAATAGTAAAATAAAATTTTAGATATGGCAACTTTACAAGCAACAGGTATTACGGGATCTTTAACTACGGGAACTAACCCAATAACATTACCTAACCTAACAAATGCACAAACAGGTTCTTTTGTAAGTTTAGCAGGAAGCGTATGGTTTAATACTACAACTGGAAGAATTGCTTATACAAACGGTAGTACTGTTACAATTTTATAAAATAAATTTTTAGTTTTAAAAATAATTTCATATATTTTAGTTATGAAGCAAGTTATATTCTACCAATCCTCTCTTCCAAGAGCAGGATCTACATTACTCCAAAACCTTATCGGACAAAATCCACAATTTCATGTAACTCCTACATCTGGTATGATTGACTTAATGCTAGGTACGAGAATTGGGTACAATGGAAATAAAGAAGCACAGGCCGGTGATAAAGAGATGTGGAAAAATGGCTTTTACGCTTTTTGTCGAGAAGGACTAAAAGGGTATGCAGCTAATCTTACAGATAAGCCCTATATCTTAGATAAAAACCGAAACTGGGCTGCATCTTATCCCTTACTTACTAACATATTTCCAGATCCTAAAGTATTATTTTTAGTTAGAGATCTAAGAGCTATATTTGCTTCGATGGAAAAGAAATTTAGAGCAAATCCAGATATTGAAGACGGTATTGTAAATAATATAGAGTTAACAGGTCTTACTACTCAATCTAGAGTTGAAATATGGGCACAAAGTCATCCAATTGGCCACGCACTGCCAAAGTTATACCAATCTATCTTAGATAAGACAGCAGAAAACTTTTTATTTATTAAATACGAAGAATTATGTACTAATCCAGATCCTCAAATGAAAAGCATATACGGTTACTTTGAATTGCCCTACTTTCAACATAACTACAAACATATTCCCCAGATTACAGTAGAAGACGATACAATACACGGTATTTACGGAGATCATACAATTAGAAACACTCTAGGTATGTTACCTGATGATTCTAGAGAGGTTTTAGGCGATTACACTTACGAATGGATTTACCAAAATTTTAAATGGTACTTTGATATTTTTGGATATTCAAAATAAAGTACTTATATTAGATTTATGATATACTGGTTAACAGGACAGCCTGGAGCAGGCAAGACAACATTAGCAAAATGGCTAGAAGCACACTTTGCAGCTAAAGGAAAGACTATAGTAGTAGACGGTGATGATATTAGAGCAATCTTCGATAATAAAGATTATTCAGAAGCAGGTAGAAGAAAAAATATAGAACTTGCACAGAATATAGCAAAATTCTTTCACTATAAAGGTAATACTGTTATTGTATCGCTGGTATCACCCTATAAAGATCAAAGAGATTCCTTTAAAGAAGCTATGGGAGACGGTATTAAGGAAGTATACGTACATACTTCTAATATTAGAGGTAGAGAACAGTTTCACGTACAGGATTACGGTAGGCCTACAGAGAATTTTATAGATATCGATACTACAGATCGACCAGAATTTGAAACAGCTCAAGAATTGACGCAAAAATTAAACTCATGAAAAATATATTAGCAAAAGGTAACGGTAACGGTAAAGGTCATGCAATGTTTATTGGAAGATGGCAACCTTGGCATGATGGACACCGTTGGTTGATCGATCAAGCTTTAAATGAAGGTAAAAAAGTACTGTTGTGTATTAGAGATATGGAACCTGATGAAAAGAATCCCTGGTCCCCAATGCAGGTAATGATGAATCTTACTGACGAGTTAATGGGCTTAATTGAGGAAGGCAAAGTTAGAATTATGATCATTCCTGATATAGAATCAGTAAATATCGGTAGAGGAATTGGATACGACGTTATTCAACACGTACCACCTCAAGATATACATGACATATCAGCTACTAAAATTCGTGAACAGATGAAGGCGGAGGGAAAGTTATGATAGTAGAAAGAAAAAGGCATATAGCAAAAACAGTTAGCTATAGAATAGTCAGTACTTTAATTGGATTCTTATTAATGTGGTTAATTAGCGGTTCAATTAAGGTAGGAGCTGCATTTGGCGTAGCAGAATTAGTATATAAACCGATTCAATATTATATTCACGAAAGAATATGGTACAAATGGATTAAGTACGGTCTAAAAAGTAACGCTAATTCTTAATGTTTCATAAAAATCTATATATTTATATAAAATCCCTAATATGGCAATCATTATAATCGCAGTTTTAGCCGTTCTTGCAGTAGTAGGTTACACAACCTATAAGAAAGGCTTACCAAAAGTTGAAAAATTAAAAGCAGAAGCATTAGAAGCTCTTGACAAACTTGAACCAGCTATTCAAGAAGCTGAAGAAATTTTAAAAGAAGCAGAGAAAGTAGCTCCAAAGAATGAAACAGTTAAAAAAGCTGCAAAAGCAGTAAAAGCTGGCGGAGAAACAGTTAAAAAAGTAAAGAGTAAAAAATAAAATAAAATGAGCGAAAAAGTTACGTTAGCCTCTGAGGAATTACAGCAATTCCAAGATTTACGCGAAGAAATCATCCAAACAATTAGTATTTTAGGTGATTTAGAGTATAGAAAGACTCTCTTAGATTTCGAAATAGACAATTTGAAATCAGTTATAAAGCAAAATGCTACAAAAGAAAGAACTTTACTAACAGGGTTTGGAAATAAATACGGAAACGGTTCAATCAACCCGGAAACCGGAGAAATCACACCAGTATAGTAAGTTAGGTTTTGCCATCAATACTAGCTATTTATTATTAGAAATAAACACACAAAATGGCAGAAGCATTAATTAGTCCAGGCGTTTTCCTAAGAGAAAACGATCAATCTCAAATAACAGCAGGTCCTATCACAGTAGGAGCAGCTTTAATCGGTCCTACCGTAGTTGGTAGAAAGGATACTCCAACGTTAGTAACTTCTTATTCCGAGTATACAGCTAAGTTTGGTACTACTTTCATTTCTGGAGGTAATACACAAGAATATTTAACCTCTCAAGCAGCTTATAATTACTTCCAACAAGGAGGTACTTCTTTGTTAGTAACAAGAGTAGCAAGCGGTTCTTATAGTGCTGCTTCAGCACTTGTGCCTAACAATATCGGTGTAGTAGCCTCTGCTACTATTTCATCCTCTTTTACTGTCGATAATACATCTGCTTTTTTAATAGCCGGTACTACAGGTCAATTTATAGCCACTTCAAGTGTCCGCTTAATTGATTCAGGATCTAACGGTAGTGGCGAATATTACTTCGCGACAGGATCTACACAAGCAACCAGCCTGACTAACCTTGTAGCAGCAATCAATAATTATTCAAGCAGCTTCGGTGTACGCGGCGCTGCTCTTGGTACTACAGCCTATCTTACAGCACTTACTACAGGATCATACGCAAATGCTTATAAATTTATAAGCGGTTCGATTACTCAATCTTTTGCAAGCGGAAGCAGTACATCATATGCTTTCGAAATTGAAACCTTATCGGTAGGTAATGTAATGAATAATAGCGATGGTGCTACAACAGCAGTAAACGGCGTATTGCCTTCTGGATCTGCTAATAATGTTAGATGGCAGATTGCACAAGCAGATAGCGCTTCTGGATACTTTACTTTATTAGTAAGACAAGGAAACGATTATACACAAGGTCAAACAGTATTAGAGACTTGGACTAACTTATCTTTAGATCCAAATCAAAATAATTATATTGCTTACGTAATTGGAGATCAAGCACAGACTGTAAAGTATGATGAAAGCGGTCAAGCTTATTTCCAAATCACAGGTAGCTATCCTAACTTATCTAATTACATTAGAATTTCTAACGTATTTACACCAACACCAAACTACTTAAACCCGCAAGGTCAAGCAGTTGCTGCTTATACAGCATCTATTCCAATAAACGGTAGCGGATCTGCAAACGGTTCATTTGGCGATGCAACAGGACCTCTATACGGTTGCTTTAGCGGTTCAAATTATGCTCCATTAAATTTATTCGAGCAAATACCAACAGTACCTTCTGTAGTAGCAACTCCTAGTACAAATATCCAAGGTGTATTTGCTAGCGATTACGATACAGCTATTAATCTATTAGGTAACCAAGATGCATACGTTTATAATTCAATTTATGCGCCTGGTATTTCTAATCAAAATGCAGCTAGTCAAATTAGTGCTTTATTATCAACGGTACAAAATCGCGGTGATGCTATTGCAGTAGTAGACTTAGTTGGATATAACCAAACTATTACAACAGTAGGTCAGGCAGCTCAATCTTATGATAATTCATATGGAGCTACTTATTACCCATGGGTACAAACAAGATCTACTGAGACTGGTAGATTACACTTCGTACCTGCTTCAACTGTAATTCCAGGGGTATATGAGTATAATGATAAAGTATCTGCTGAGTGGTTTGCACCTGCAGGTCTTAACAGAGGAGGCTTACCAACAGTAATCCAGCCTGAAATCAGATTAACAGTTAATCAAAGAAATACTCTATACAGTACTAAGGTTAACCCAATTGCAGTATTCCCAGGTCAAGGTACAGTAGTATACGGTCAAAAGACATTACAAGCTAGAGCTTCTTCTTTAGATAGAGTAAATGTTAGAAGATTATTAATTGCATTAAAAGGATACATTGGTCAAATTGCACAAACATTAGTATTCGAACAAAATACAGCAGTAACTAGAAATAAATTTTTATCTCAAGTTAATCCTTACTTAGATTACGTACAACAAAGACAAGGTTTGTATGCATTCAGAGTAGTGATGGATGAAACTAATAACACACCGGATGTAATTGATAGAAACTTACTTGTAGGTGCTATTTACTTACAACCAACTAGAACAGCTGAATTTATCCAATTAGACTTCAACATCTTACCAACTGGAGTAACATTCGGTTAATAGAAAATAAAAAAAAACAACTCGATGAAAGATAATACGAAAGTTAGATTACACTTATCTAAAAAATTATTCGAATCTCTAACAAGAGAGATTATTAAAGAAGCTAAAGCTAACGACGGATATTCTGTAGCTGTTAAGCAACCTAAGACACCTAAGCAATCTAAGTCTCAAGCAACTTCTCCTGAAGTTCAAAAAACAGATGCAGAAGCAATGATGGGTGAGATGGAAATGAACGTAGCAGAAAAGAAGCAAAAGATGGATGAGTTTGTAGGTACAGAAACTGAAATGTCAGGTGTAATTACAATGCTTGCTACTTTATTAGGCGTTGGTGTTCCTTTAGCAACAGGTCTTGTTAAGCATTTAAAGCAAGCTAAGACTCCTGAAGAGAAGAAAAAAGTAATACAACAAGAATTACCTGGCGAGAAAGCAGAAAAAATAAATGAATTCATTGGTACAGAAACTGCTGACTCAGGAATGATCACAGCTCTTGCTACTTTACTAGGTATTGGCGTTCCTTTAGCAACAGGCCTTATCAAGCACTTAAAGCAAGCTAAGACTCCTGAAGAGAAGAAAAAAGTAATACAACAAGAATTACCTGGTACAGGCGGTGCTAAGCCAGATCAAAGTAACTAAGTTTTGCATTAGTAGATATTTATATTAAACAGAGAATAAAATGCCAGTATTAGATCCAAATGAAATTATGTTTACGGCCTTTGAACCAACCGTTCAGAACCGTTTCATCATGTATATTGACGGTATCCCTTCATTTATGATCAAAAGTGCAACTGCACCAAACATCAACTTGAACGAAGTTAAAATCGACCACATCAACGTTTACCGCAAGATTAAGGGTAAGGCTGAGTGGCAGGATATGACTTTAAATTTATACAATCCAATTTCTCCTTCAGGTCAACAAGCCGTAATGGAGTGGATTCGTTTATCACATGAATCAGTAACTGGCCGTGATGGTTATTCTGACTTCTATAAGAAAGATTTGAACTTATCAATCTTAGGTCCAGTAGGTGATGTAGTATCAGAGTGGATCATTAAAGGTGCATTCATTAAGACATCAAACTTCGGCTCATATGACTGGTCTAACCAAGATGCAATCACAATTGAGTTAGGTATCGGAATGGACTACTGTATCTTGAACTACTAGAACTTATTGATTCTCAATATATTAAGAAAGCTGCCTAAAAAGCAGCTTTTTTTATGTAAAAAAGTTGGTAGATTGAGCAGAACTACGTATATTTAGGTATAAAATAAAAGTTATGACAACGTTCTTATTATTTACTTTCTTACTAGTTTGCTTAGGGATTTTCGTGAGAATCTTCTGGATACCGTTAATGTTCATAGGATCTATTCTATGCATTATTCTAGGTATTATCGTTAGTGCAGGAATTACTGCTTTTACCTTAGAAATGATTCATGCGATGACTACAGACGGAACTTGGACGGGATTTTCTACGTACTTCGCATATTCTGCAGTATTCTATTCAGTACTAATGTTCATATACGTGTCTATTGTAGGAGATATCTTCAGAATGGTTTTAAACTTTTTTAAAAAATAAGCACTAAAAGTATTAACCCTATATATTTATTAGTATATAACAAATTAAGATTATGGCAGAAAAGTTTACGCTTCCTACGGAAATGATTGAATTACCTTCTCAAGGTAAAATTTACGAACTTATAAATCCTCTTTCTTCTGGTACTGTTGAAATGAAGTACATGACAGCAAGAGAAGAGGATATTCTTACAAACATTAACTTATTAAGACAAGGTATAGCAATTGAAAAAATGCTACAGTCTATTATCAAATCTCCAATTAAGTATGAAGATTTATTATTAGGCGATAGAAACTCTCTATTAATTGCAGCACGTATTTTAGCTTACGGTTCTGCTTATAGTTTCGAGTACTTTGATGCAGAATCAGATACTAAGGAAACTGTTAATATTGACTTAAACGACTTAAAAAATAAAGAAGTAGACTTTTCTTTATACACTAATAAAAACGAATTTACATACGTTTTACCTCATTCTAAAAATACTGTAACTTTTAAGCTACTTACAGTAGGCGATGAAAAGGCAATTGAAGCTGAAGCAAAAGGCTTAAAGAAGGCTAATATGGCTGTAGGAGAGGTTACATCTCGCTTAAAAAGACAAATTTTATCTGTAAACGGCAACTACGAAGCTAAAGATGTTAGAGATTTCGTAGATAATTACTTAATTGCCAAAGACTCTAATCCGCTCCGATCCTATATCTCAAGTATCTCACCAGATATTGATCTTACAATCGACTTTACCTTATCTAGCGGTAAAGAAATCTCACAAAACTTGCCTTTAACGGCGGAATTTTTTTTTCCCGGGACCTGAGTACAGACAAATCTATAAAAGAGAGGTTTTTGAACTTACTTACCATGGTGGAGGAGGTTTTTCATGGTCCGAAGTCATGGAAATGCCTATTCGCGAGAGAAGACTCAACATACAGTTTATTAATGAGCATTTAGAGAAAATGCAAGAAATTCGAAATGAACGGCAGAATGTTACTGCCGATAAGCCTTTAATCTCAAAGCCTAACATTAAGTCTCCAAACGATACTCCTACCTATACATCCAAGGTAAAAAAGAGATAAATAGCTATTTATTTACACAATAGTTAACTCCTAATGGCTACACGTAATAATCCACAAGATACTCAAGATTTAGAAAATGCAAGGCAGCAGACTGGTGCTATTGATGAGCAAGCTACTAGTTGGAGTAATATCTTAAGTTTAAAAATGCAAGCTAATAAAGCTGCAAGAGAAGAGCTCGATCTTAGAGGTAAAATAAATAAGTTAGGACGAGAGGAATTGAGAAAAGCTGCTGAGTACAAAACTACTACTGAAAACATTAAGCAGATTGAAATAGAGCTACAAGATGCTAGAGAAAGAGGTAATACACGAGCTATAAACAGCTCTATGAGAGAGTTAGCAGCAGAAAAAGCTAAGCAAACCGCCCAGAAGCAATCTGCTGGCGGCGCCTTGATGGCTATGGCTTTGGAAGCTAAAAATAAGAAAATTGCATTACAAGCTGAGAAGAACTTAATTAAGGATATTAACAAAGAAAGAGGTATTGGAGCTAAACTAACTGATCTATTTAGAACAAAAGAAGCAAAGCAAAGATCAATAGATATAGCACGTGCAAAAGTAGGAGGCGGTGCGAATACAGGACCAGGAACCGCTTCGAGTAAAAGCTTAGGGGATTCTTTAAAAGAAAGTAAACTAGGACAGGGTTTAGCGGGCGCAATGGGAGGTGTTGCAGCAGGCGCAAATGCAGCAATGGGTGCTACAAAAGAATTAGGCAGTCAAGTACAAAAAGGATTAACTTCCTCTTTAGCAAGTGCAGCTAATTTACTTACCGGAGAGGATTACGGTATGGGAGGCGGTAAAGCTAATGCATCAGGTGCAACTAGTATTTTAGGCGGTTTAAGTAGTGTATTAAAAACAATTCCACTTGTAGGAGGTATTCTAGGCGGAGTAGTAGATGGCTTTAAAGCAATGCTTGATGCTGTTTTAGGTGTAGATCAAGCTAACTTTAGAGTAGGTAGAGCCTTAAACATCTCAGCAGAGGAAGCTCAGAAAATGAGAGAGCAGTTTGATGGAATTGCAAACGCTAGCGATAATATAGTAGTTAACTCTACTAGATTATTACAATCTCAGGTCGAAATCAGTAAACAATTAGGAACAAACCAACAGCTAAATGCTGATATACTAGAAAACGATGTTAAGTTAAGAGACGTTTTAGGTTTAGAGGCGCAATCAAGACAGCAAATCGCTGAATCATCTATCGTAACTGGACGTAATGCTGCTAAACTAACACAGAGTGTAATAGGCACAGTGGGTTCCTTCAATAAATTAGTAGGAACTAGTTTTAAATTCAATGACATTATAGCAGAGGCTTCTAAAATGTCTGGTGTAATGGGATTAACATTTGCTAAGTACCCAGAAAAAATTACTAAAGCTATTTTATCAGTAAAGACGCTTGGATTTGATTTAAAGCAATTAGATAGTACGGCAGATAGTTTCTTAGATTTTGAAAGCAGTATTTCTAAGGAAATGGAAGCACAAGTCTTAACAGGTAAAGAGATGAACCTTACAGCTGCAAGGGAGGCTGCTTTAAATAATGATAATGCAACCCTTGCACAAGAAATCACTAAGAATGTAGGTGATGCAAATGCCTACTTGAAGATGAATAGAATCCAACAAGAAGCAATTGCTGGTGCTGTTGGTATGTCGAGAGACGGTCTTGCAGATGTTTTAAAGAAACAAGAGCTTTATTCTAAATTAGGTGCTACAGATGTAGAATCTTTCAATAAAAAAATAGAATTATTAGAAAAGCAAGGTAAAACACAGGAGGATATCAGTAAGATGATCGGTAAAGATGCTTATAATACTTACACTCAAGTAAGTACTGCAGAAAAACTAGCTGAAATAATGGAGAAGATTAAAAAGGTGTTTGTAGATTTTGTAAAAAACTCTGGCCTTTTTGATTTTTTAACTAGCCCTGAAAAAATGAACAACTTTATCAAAGGAATGGCCGATAAACTTGCTAGTGTAATTAGTACAATTGGTGAAGTTATAGCTACTTTAATAGATTCAGTAGGTTCTATAGCAGGCTTCTTTGGCGGTGATAGTGATAAGTACCGCACGATGGCAAATCAAATCAGGTCAGGCGCTGGAGATTTTTCTGAAGGTATTAGATCTACCGGAAACTCTCTTGGCGGAGCAGCGGCTGGTTCTATTAGCGGAACCAAAGAAGCAGGAGCTAAACGAGAGGGAAGCGGTGGCGGTGGCGGTACTGGTACATCTAGTAATGCTCAAGGCAGCAATCAACCTATTGAACTTATAGTATACACTACGGTAGACGGAGAAGTTGTAGCTAAATCAGCTACAAAACATATGCCTAATATTTACGGCCAAAATAAATAATAATTATGTCATTTATAAGAAAGCAAATACAAAAATCGCAGTTAAGTAAAAAGGGATTAACCTCTACTACAGGTATATTCGAAGGTACTCCTCAAAATGTAGCAGTAGCATTAAGAGGCTCTTCTGTTCCTCTAGCCTCTTCTGTAATTTCTGTAAGTCAAAATCCGATAGACGTTACTTACACTGGAAAACCGCAACTAACTTACTTAGATTACCTAAAGACTGTTAACAAAGTATAAGATGCCATTAATAAATTTTAAAACTGATTATACTAGCCTGAGGTTTGGTGCAGATCAACCAGGAGGAGGTGATAGCGGTCAGCCATTCATTCAATCCCCTATTGATAACCCTAATCTCCCTATAGATATTCAGAATATTTACGAACGTAATAGAATTAGTCCAGATTATCCAATAAGAGGGGGAGCGATAAGCTCTCTAGTAGATGGAGGATATACAACAGATGCAGCTCTTATAGATCTCAACCGTATTAAGAAGTTTTTTAAGACTACTGAAGGAGAGACTTTTATTAGAAAGCAAAGAGGATTACAGTTAACAAACCCAATAACGCAGGTTCCTAATTCATTACAGTTTGTAGGTATTGACATAGGTAATGCAGTTATACCTGTAACGCAGGTTTATAATCCTGCAAATACTCTTGCACAAGTAGGCGTTCAAGGAAACGGTACACACTTTAATAGACACGGAGTAAATCCTAATATCTATGAGCCAGTTAGAACTACCTATCAGGGTATTGTAGGCAATCCTGAAAATAATACTGCAACAACTAATAGACTTGCTATTTTAAAAGCTCTAAAGCTTGATCTAAGTAGTAATGTTAACTTTATAACAAATTCAAGTACGGAGGATGCATTTAGTATTGATCAAGCCCTAGTTGACCGTCTAGGTATTTCGTCAATACAGAGTCAATTATTTAACTACCCAGGAGGTCCTGGATCAAACTACGGAGTTGGATTTACAAGAATTTTTAGAGCTACTAACTCGCAAGGCGTAGCAATATCAACGCAGCCTACTGCAGACCCTATAACTCAAGTACCGTACTCTACAATAGCTTTTACTTACGCTCAATTAACAGCGCAAAATCACCGCGGAGCAGTCCAGGATTTTAGAAAGCAAACCAACGACGGAAACCCTGTTATACCATACAGCCCTTCTAACTACGCATTAAACTTAGAAACAACGTATAATATAGGAAGCCCTGGAGACCCTGGTGCTCCTAGAACAGAGTATACCGACACAGGATTCGAATGGGGAGTAGATCAGTTAAATAAACTCAATCCTTTTTATTTCAACCCCGCTATTGAAACTCCGTGGGAAAAAGCAGGAAAGGATAGTAATGACCTAATTAAATTTGCTTTCGAGTGTATTGATAATGATAATCCTACATTTTCTGTAGCTTTAATTTTTAGAGCGTTTTTAGAAGGTGCAATCAGTGATTCAAATACTGCACAGTATAATACGTTTAAATATTTAGGTAGAGGTGAAACTTTTAGAACATACCAGGGATTTGAGAGGAGTATTAGCTTTAGTTTTAAAGTTTTTGTTCAAAGTAGATTAGAAATGCAACCTTTATATAAAAAGATAAATCAATTAATTTCTCAAGTATATCCAGATTATTCTCCGAAGTATAATTTAATGAGAGGAAATGTTGTTAAAGTGACAATTGGTGATTATATTCATAGAATGTCAGGCTTTTTAGAAAATGTAAACGTGACTATTGATAATAGCAATACACCTTGGGAAATAATGTTACTACAGGAGGGAGAAAATACAGAAAGCGATGTTAGACAACTACCTCATATGGTTACTATACAATGTAGCTTCAAACCTATTATGGATATTTTACCGAGAAAAGAAAAGTACGGAGACGACTGGGTACCGTTAATTGCAAACCGTGATAATTACTTACAACCGCCTTCCCCTATCCCTGCTCAAAACCAACAGAAAGATACAGCAACAAGTACTACTCCTTCCGAAGAGGTTAACATATTTGCAGGAGGTGCTTCCTCTACTAATAGTGCTAGCAGTACACCTCCTCCGTCTGTATCTAACCAACAACCACTACCGAAAACTGGAGGAAATACAAAACCAACCCCTCCAGCTACAAATACAAATAGAAGAAGAGCTGCAACGTTGACAGATCCAGGTACTGGACTTACTTTAAGTACGGCAACACCAGCTGGAACGTATCAACCTACTACTAGACTTGGGCAGTAAAATAAAATAATATGCAATCAAGATATCAAAATATACCAACTACGAAATTAAACGTAACAGGAAGTACTTACTTTGAAACTAACATATATCCTGAAGTGCAGCCTACTAATAACGACTACTATGTTATTACAGCTGTAGGAGATAGGTTAGATTTACTAGCTCTTGATTTCTACCAAGATTCAAGCCTATGGTGGGTTATTGCATCAGCAAATGCACTACCAGGAGATTCAATATACCCCCCTATTGGCGTACAATTAAGAATTCCTACTAATGTACAATCAATTCTAAGTAATTATAATTTAGTAAATAATGGATTCTAATATTAATAGTAACATAAAGTTATCCAATGTTATAGGCGCTCCATTTAGCGATTATGTACTATTACAGTTATATCAAAGAGCTGCACATAATAGTACAATTAATAGAACAAATGAAGATGTTTTATTTTTAGCTAATAAAACAGGTTGGGCACGTCTTGTGTCTTCCGTGAATATTAAACCTGTAGACGATTCTACCTCTGTCTTTGGTGCACCAAGATCTAGCATTATTGGATTCGACATTTTTTCTCTTTCTAAAATTCGCGAAAATTTTTCTCTTTCTAAATTTTACGAAAATTTATTTGATGGTCAAATACCTCCTGGTGATTATTCAACACCAGAAAGCCTAGCAAAAAATTGGATTCTCGAAGCGGGATGCTCTATACAAAATGGAAATGGAATTAATTTAAGGTCCGGTATTGGACCAGATGGTGCATATGGATTGGGAGGTACACAAGAGTTAGGATATAGACCAATGCCTGGTTTAACTGGAGTAACAATAGAAACTACGGGAAGGCTAGGCTCTCTAAGACAAGCAAATATTCAGTTTAAGGTTTGGAATATGAACCAGCTTAATGTAGTGGAGGCTTTATACTTTAGGTTAGGTTACTCTATGCTACTGGAGTGGGGACATACGCAGTATTTTGACAATAATAGTGCTTTTCAATCTAAAGAAATTTACGGAATCGACGATCCGTTCCTACCAGGAAGAAGAAAGGAGCAAATACAGCAAGATATTGCAAGAAGATCGAAAAAGACCTTCGGTAATTATGACGGGATGTTAGGTATAGTTTCAAATTTTAATTGGTCTATGAACCAGGACGGAGGTTTTGATTGTACTGTTAAACTAGTGGGATTGGGATCTGTAATGGATTCTATGAGAATTAATCAGACTTATAAGCTACCTGACGGTTTAATAAAACAGTATAAGAAGAATAAAGAGGCCTTAGCTACACAAGAGTTACAAAGAATTGCTGCATTAGAAGCAAAGGTTAAAGCATTACAGGAGGGAAACGCAGCTACGGGTCCTACAGTAGAAGCTATCGACCCTGTTCCAAAAAGTCCTACAGAGTTAAGAGCAAGGCTTCAGAGCTATGATAACTATCAAGGGCTTACAGTTACTAATGTGCAGGAAGATTACGGTATTCCTTTTTATAATAAAAAAGACAATTTCACACCAGCAAAAGCACAGGGAGGGTACGATTATTATACTTCATTTAGTAGAATTACTGCTGATAGTATTAAACCTCAAGCATTAAAAGCTTATGCAGGTCTATGGCTTAATCAAGGAGGTCAAATAGGATGGGCTAGAATACCTTTAGACGGCGTAAATGGTGCTATAATTGATACCACTTTACTTAACTATGCTATAGAAAGCACTCAAATTACTACTGCAGAAGGAAGTAGAACCTTAAATCAGTTAGGACTTACCGGAGGTACGTATGTAAGTAAGTACTTTGATTTCAGCACTAAGACCTATATAATAGGCCCTAGCGGTCCAGGCGGAAGCATATCTACACAAAACGTCCCCTTAACTTCACCGTTAAACTCTGCTGCAGACGAAGCGAATTTAACGATAGGAGGGCTAAACGGACCGGACGGCTCAACTGATAGTATTTCTTTTGGTATTAAAGTGCTTCCTATTACCGATGCCACAGATAAATATTTTCAACCTACAAGACAAGAGTTAATTAAATTAATAGATATATGGCAAAGTCAAAGTGAGTCTGCTATATACGAGGTAAAGGTTAAATCTACAGGTGCAAATAGCGTTCTTATAACAGGAAAGTTTAAAGGTACACCGGTAGACGCAGCTTATTCAGGTCCGGAAGCAGATAGAGTAAATGTAATAAAAGGAAATGGAGGTAAAGAAACGAGACTAGTTACCGTTACATTTGAGTTCAGTACAACCAATCCAGGATTTCTTTCTAGACTCGGAGCACCTACACAACCGAACGCTAATGCTACTTCGCAGACTCCTCAAAAGGCAAATGCTGGAGATACTAATGGAACCACTAATACAGATAGTGTAGCTCAGACACAAGCTGCAGAAGGATTTGCATCAGCATTAGAAGCAATGTTAACTGTTGTACAAGCAGCAACTCAAGTTAAACTGAGCGAATCTAAAGCTAAAGGTACTGCGGTTGATATTACCGATTTAACAAGTAAGTTTTTTCAAGACGGTATAATGAATGGAGTTTTAAATAGTAACAATATTCCTAAGACGGCTGCAAATCTTACAGAAAAAGAATTCTTAATTGCATATGCATCAAGAGGCTTCAATAGCGACTTAATGGTCGATCCATCCTTGTATGATATTGTACCGGCAGTAAATTTTACTAAACTATGTAAAGCATTTGCATTTGCATACGGACAAGGCGGGGAAGAGGGAAGTACTAGCATATTAACCTCTCCTACTTATATTTCTTTTGGATATCTACTAGCCTTTTTAAACAATATGTGCTTAATTTATGATTCACCGGATAAAGCACTATCTACAAATAATAACCCAACTACAGGAACCCCTAAACGTCCTTACGTCTATATTGATTTCAATCCAGAAACCAATTTTTGTTTAACTTCACCTCAACAACTTTCTGTTGATCCCTATACCTGTTTAGTACCTCTTCAAGCAACACAACCTCAATACAAGACAATATTTCCTGAAAATATATACAAACACTGGAGAAGTGAAAAAGACACAACTCCTATATTTGACCCAGCAGGTGAATTTAATGGAGTATCAACAGTAATAACCACTGCAGGACTTTCCTATAAGACACCAGCTAATGCATATCAAGGTAGGTTAATGGATATTTTATTAAACATAGACTATTTGCTAAATCAGGTAAAAAGTTTTGCATCAGCAGACATAGAGCATGCTGTTAAGTTAGAATCTTTTTTACAGCAAATTTTACAAGATGTTAATAAAGCTCTAGGTAATACGAATCTGTTTAGAGTAGCCTATAGAGATGATTCAAATACGATCCAAATTCAAGACGATCAGTGGGTACCTAGTTTAAACGGAGACGCTACTGAAACTTCTATGCTTAATGCAAAGTCTTATAATTCTAAGTTAGCAGAAAAAAATGACCAGCAAATCGCTGGCTTATTACCTATAACCAGTGGTCCAAAAGAACTACCTATAGCAGGTACCTTAAGTTTAGCGAGACAATTTCAATTGAGATCTGTAATGTCTACTAAACTTGCAAGTATGATAGCAATATCTGCACAAGCCAGTACAGGATCTGTGAATGCAACAGATCATTCTTCTTTAAGCTACCTAAATCAAAATTTTCAAGATAGATATAAGCCCTACATACAAGATGCTTCTAACGGAGAATCCGGTACTAATGCTAATTCCAAAAATGCATCTGGTGATTCAGAATCAAACGACCAGAAAGCAGCTGAATTATTTAATGACCATATTATAAACATATACTCTAACTTCAACTTAAGTGCAGATAGGATTGGTCTTGCTAAGAATTATTATATTGAAAGGATGTCAAAAGTTAAATCAGGTGATCCAGTGGTTACTGCAGCACCTTTTATTCCTGCTGAATTAGAAATGACAATAGACGGTATTAGCGGTATTATAATGGGTAATGCTTTTACTATTCCGCAAGATAGACTGCCGCTTTCCTTACGAGGTGAAAATGGTCTTGCAAAAATAGCCTTCATTGTAACTGGTCTAACACATACAATTCAAAACAACGAATGGTTAACTAGGATTAAAGGTCAGATGATCAAATTAAGAGAGGAAGTTAAACAAGTTACAGCAGCAAGTCTTATAGGGGAAATACAAAAACAAATAATTCAACCTCTAACTAACGGTACTATACCTACACTAAGCGATTCCTTTAATAAAGCTAATCCATGGAGTGCAGCTTTTATCAGTTATATAATGAAGCAAGCAGGTTTGAGCAGCTTTCCTGCTAGTCAAAGTCATACAGGTTATGCACAGGCCCTTAGAGTAAATAATATCGGATTTGAAATTTTAGATCCTAGTACAACTGTTGTAAAATTAGGAGATTTAGTAATAGCAAATAGAGAAGGTAACAACATGACTTTTAAAACTAAAACTTGGTCTGGATATAGTCATGGAGATATTGTAAGCAGTATAAGCGGAAATACAGCTACAGGAATTGGCGGTAACGTTAGTCAGTCTGTAGCTACAAAAAGTATCGGACTCGTTGACGGTAAATTAGGAAAATCTGACTACTTTGTAATACTAAGGCCGCCTCAAGGTAGCGTAAAGAGTATATTAAGTGTTTTAGGAACAGAGTATAACTTATGGAAAACAAATAAGTGGAAAGAGACATCACCAGGAGCTTTGCCTTACTTAAGAGAGTACTATAAAGTAGTAGGAATAAAAATATAAAATATGCCATTAAAATATTTCCCATTAACTAGGATAGCTCCAAATAATTATACAAGAGGAGGGGAGTACATAACTCCTGATGGAAAATCCTATACCGGAAGGTATTATACTACTTACAGTGGTGCTAGTTTTACAGGTATTAATCCTATACTTGGAGAGAATTTAAAGCTAACTTCTATAGCGGAGGTATCTGCAGCTGCTAGGGGTGTAGGAGCAAACGCTACAAGCACCTACCAGTATACTCAAACTCAAGTACAAGCTTTAAAAGCAATAGACGTTGATGCTGAACTAACCTCCCTAACTCCCTACTTCCCCGTACCTCTAGATTCTGATTATACACGAGGATATTTTACAAGGTACTTTGCCAAGGACGTAAGCGGCCCTGGGTTTATTATTGAAATATCGCAGCTTGACTGGACTAAGATTCAAAATGGAGATGTAAGTAATACTGTTTTAGGTTATCAATCAACAAGTATGCTTTGGCAGTTAACCGGTCCGTTAAATAATACGAGAGTATCTCAATACCAAGTTAAAGGAGGTGTTTTCGATACAAATAAGAGAGTGACAGAAGCAAAACAAAAAACATTTAGAGGTATTGTAGAATTTATTGGAGGAGATTATACGAAGTTTGCACGAATAGATCCAGGTTCAGTTGCTACTTCGGGAAGTATTTAGTATATTTAATGTAAATAAATGTTATGTACTTTATCGTCGAGACAGAAGAGCAGCTTTTACAGCTGCCTAGACCTGAAAAATGCTTTATCGAACTAGTATCTCTATCAGAGCATACTCATCCATCTCTAACTACACCGTGCGTACTATATTATAACGATTTTCACAAAGGGTACGTAATCCCTATTAATCATTCGGAAGGATTTTCAATTAAATTAGAGTCTATAGAGGACTTTCTTAAGGAAATTCCAAAAGTATATCTACTAGATAAAAAATGGCATTCCTATTATCTAGATCTACCTAATTCGATCGACCTTTACTTTACTGTTTTAGATGTAGAAGGCAAAATACAAGATTTTCAATGCTATACACCGGTGCATTTAGACTTTTACGAGAAGTTTAAATACCTGCCTCAAGTAAATACCTACATTCCAATTTCAAAGCACTACGAAAGGTGTGAGTGTATGTTTGAAATGGTGAGAGATTACGTAGGAAAAGAGCGAAATACGGAATGGCAGAGTAAATACACTGAGGTATACAAATGGGTAGAAGAGCAGGGAATCTTAGTAGAGGAAAAGCTCTTTGATAAGTACTTTGAAACTCCTTGGAAAGGTAGATCTGTAAGGGATAGTAGGGTTTATTCAAGTTATAACCTATATAACATTACTTCCCGTCCTACTAATGCATTTAATAGTATAAACTTCCTTGCTTTTAATAAAGAGAATGGCTCTAGAACGGCTTTTATACCTCAAAACGATGCTTTTGTAGAGTTTGACTTTGATGGATATCACTTAAGGCTAATTGCTAATACGATGGGTACTGCAATTCCGCAAGACGAATCAATTCACCTGTTTTTAGGTAAACAGTATTTCGGTAAAGGTGAATTAACATCTGAAGAATACCAAGAAGCTAAGAAGATCACTTTTAGGCAGATGTATAACGGAGTAGAAGACGAGTTTAAACATATCGAATTCTTTGAAGACGTAGCACATACGGTAGAAGCTATGTGGTCTGCTTATAAGAGTAATAGATTTTTAGAGTTACCAAATGGTAGAAGAATTACTCAAGAGAATGCTAATCCTCAAAAGCTATTTAACTACTATATTCAGTGCTTAGAAACAGTGAATAATGTAAAAAAACTAGATAAACTGAAGAGCTACCTTAAAGACAAGCAAAGTAAAGTATTACTAGTCGTATACGATTCAATATTAATTGATTATTCAGTAGAAGACGGAAAAGGAACGCTTGGAGAGATAAAAGATATATTAGAAGAAGGTGGATATAAGGTAAAAGCCAAAAAAGGTCATAACTACAACTTTTAGAACAATTTAACAACTATTTATAATGGAATTTATTAAGTTAACGCAAGAGCAATTGAAAAACAAGTTATTTTGTACCTTTTCCCCTAAGGATAAGTTAGATACTACATTAGATACCATTATAGGGGAATACACTATTATGTACAGTAAGATTTTTGTACTAGAATCTGAGGATTCTGACGAGCTTTTATGTACATATAACATTGAGGTTCAAGATACAACAACAAGAGTGCTTCCAAACACGATATTATTACATAGAAAGAAGGAAACTAATACGTTATACACGATTAACAGTTTAAACCTTCTAATTAAATCCCTAAACGAGGGAATCTTAGACACGTCCTTTAGAGTAGAGTGGCAAAATTACAGAAATACTGTATTATTAACTCAAGGCGATGATCTAAGAAAACTTTCTACAAAAATCCACAAAATAGTCAACTTATAAGTTGCTAATTCGGATCTTTCTTCTTACATTTCTGTATAAGTAAATTTTTAAACTAAAACAATAAGTTATGGCAATGGACCTATCTGCGATTAAGTCGAAACTTAGTTCGCTACAAAACCAAAAGTCAGGCGGTCAAAAAAGAGACATGTCTTTGATTTTATGGAAGCCTACTGTGGGTAAACACAGCGTTCGTATCGTTCCAGCTACATGGGACAGATCAAATCCTTTTAAAGAGGTATTAGTACATTACGGTATCGGTAACCGTACAATGATTTCATTAGTTAACTTCGGTGAAAAAGATCCAATTGTTGAATTTGCTAAGCAATTAGCTACAGCAGGCGATAAAGAAAACTGGGTTATGTCTAAGAAGTTAGAACCTAAGATGCGTGTATTTGCTCCTGTCATCGTTAGAGGCGAAGAAGAGAAGGGTGTACGTTTATGGGAGTTCGGTAAGCAAATTTATGCCGAGTTATTATCATTAGCCGACGATCCTGATGTAGGAGATTACACAGACGTAATTGAAGGTCGTGATATTACGATCGAAACTACCGACGCAGCTGCTAACGGTACTGGTTACAACCAATCTAAAGTACGCGTCCGTACTAAAACTACTCCTTTATCAGAGGATGCAGCAGAGGTAGAAAAATGGTTAAATACCCAGCCAGAAGTATTCACTATCTTTAAGAAATATTCTTATGATGAGATGAAGGAGTCTTTATTAAGCTGGTTACACCCTGAAGCAGCTACTGATGAACCGGCTGCACCTGTAGCACCTGTAGTAGAGACACCAGCTCCTGCTAGTAAACCTGCTTCGTTTGCTTTAAATACTAAACCTAAGGCAAGCATTGATGACGAGTTCGACGAATTATTTAAATAAACAATTACATGGCAAAAGGAACTAAAGCTTCTCTTAATGAGAGTATAGCGGGTGCTTTAAAAGGTACCTTTAATCTAGATAGCTTCAAAGAAGCAAAGAACTTATCTAGTACATCTATTAAGATGAAAGAACAAAGATGGATTCCTTTATCAAAAGCCTTTCAAGATTGTTTATCTATTCCCGGTATACCACAAGGACATATTACCTTATTAAGAGGACACTCTGATACAGGTAAAACAACAGCTCTTTTAGAAGCAGCAGTAAGCGCCCAGAAAATGGGCGTCTTACCTGTTTTTATTATTACAGAGATGAAATGGAATTGGGAGCATGCCAAGCAAATGGGATTACAGTTTGATGAGGTAGCTGATGATGATGGAGTGGTTAAGGATTATAAAGGTTTTTTCTTGTATATTGATAGAGAAAGATTAAATAGTATTGAAGACGTAGGTGCATTTATTGCAGACCTATTAGATGAACAGAAGAATGGTAAATTACCTTACGACTTATTATTTTTATGGGATTCAGTAGGTAGTATACCTTGTGAAATGTCTATAACATCTAATAAGAATAATAACGAATGGAATGCAGGTGCTATGTCTAAGACATTTGGTAACTTCATTAACCAAAAAATCGTATTATCACGTAAAGAGAGTCAACCTTATACTAACTCAATGCTAGCAGTTAATAAAATCTGGGTAGCTAAAGCAGAAAACATCATGGCACAGCCTAAGATGAAGAATAAGGGAGGTGATACAATGTATTTCGATGCTTCGTTAATTGTTACTTTCGGTAATGTTACTAGTTCAGGTACAAATAAGATCAAAGCCACTAAAAACGGTAAGGATGTAGAGTTTGCAAAGAGAACTAAAGTTAGTTGCGATAAGAATCACGTTAACGATGTAACATCTGCAGGTAGAGTTATTATGACTGCACACGGTTTTATTGATGATACCAAGCAAGCTATTGATGCATACAAAAAGCAGTACTCAAAAGACTGGTTAAAGACTTTAGGTACTACTGATTTTGATGTAGTAATAGAAACTGATGACGATAATAAAGATATTTTTGACGCTTCAGAAGAATAGTCGTATCTTTAGATAAATAAATGTTATGACAAGGATTAATATAGGGGTTCCGCCCCGTGAGCTGACTAATAAGCATTTGATTGCAGAACATAGAGAGATTAAACGTATTCCAAACGTAGTCTCAAAAGGTAAGTACAACCTTAAGGGCGTTCCGCCCCAATTTACTTTAGGTAAAGGACACGTATCGTTTTTTTACGACAAGCTAGGCTATCTAAAAGAACGGTACGTTAGCCTTTATAACGAGTGTATTAGTAGGGGCTTTAATGTTCAGAATTACGAAGCTTCCTGGGACGGCGTTCCGCAAGAGTTAATGAATAAATACGTACCTACAGAGAGAGATATTGAAATAGTAACAGAAAGGATTCTAGATAGGTTAACTAATCCAATCGCAAAACAAAAAAAGAATGGACTACAAGAAGATGTTCGCAGAGATGGAGAGTAAAGCACCAGAAGACTTACATAAAAACAGTCACGTTTTAATTGTCGATTCATTAAATACTTTTTTACGGAGTTTTGTAGCAATACATCACATAAATCCAGCAGGTAATCACGTAGGAGGCTTAGGAGGTTTTTTAAAATCAGTCGGTGCTGTTATAAAGCAATTACAACCCACAAGGGTTATTTTAGTTTTTGATGGTGTTGGTGGTTCTACAAATAAAAGATACCTTTATCCTGAGTATAAAGCTAACAGACATATTACTAAGATATCAAATTGGGATGCATTTGATAGTCAAGAAGAAGAATCTGAGTCTATTACTAATCAAATTTTACGTTTAGTAGCTTACTTAAAATGTTTGCCTATTGATTTAATTGCAATAGATAAAATTGAAGCAGATGATGTAATTGGATACCTTGCAACTAGGTTTCCTGAAAAAGTAACTATACTTTCTACCGACCAAGATTACTTACAGCTTGTATCAGATAAAATATCAGTATACTCACCTGTCAAGAAAATAATCTACGACCCAGCTAGAGTAGTAAAAGAGTACGGAATTACACCTCAAAACTTTTTAGTAGGTAAAGTTATACTAGGTGATAAAGGTGATAATGTTCCCGGGGTAAAAGGTATTGGCGCTAAGACATTAATAAAGCTTTTTCCTCAATTAAAAGAAGAAGAGAAGTTTAGGTTAGTAGTTCTACTAGAACATGCTAAGCAAAATATAGCAAAGAGTAAACATTACGGTGATATACTTAACTACAGCTATCAATTAGATATAAACAGGAAGTTAATGGATTTACATAATCCAAATATACCTCAAGAAGATAAAGTTGTAATAGACCACCTATTAAACAACCCGAGTAACGAATACGATCCTACTAAGTTTGTAAAGTTATATAACGAAGACTTGTTAGGCAAGACTTTACTTAGCCCTCAAATATGGTTAAGTGAAACTTTTGCAAAATTAACACAGTATGAGTTGAAAAATCAAGAATAGTTTACTATATTAAAGAATAAAGAGAATTAGTTATGGCAGTTTTAAATCAGTTGAATCAGTACGGTGTAGGCTTTCAGGTAAAAGTGTTATCGAGCCTGTTAAAGCATAAAGAGTTTTTACAAAATATACATGATATATTAGAGGAAGAGTATTTTGATAATCCTGCACATAAATGGATTGTAGAAGAAATCTTAAAATACCATTACAAGTATAATACTACACCTTCTCTTGACGCATTACAGGTAGAGGTTAAGAAAATTGATAACGAGGTATTAAAAGTATCTGTTATCGAGCAATTAAAAGAAGCTTATAAAGCATCTAACGAAGACCAAGAATATGTAGAGCAAGAGTTTGCTAACTTCTGTAAAAACCAACAGTTAAAAAAAGCATTACTATCCTCAGTTGATTTATTAGAGAAAGGACAGTACGATGACATTAGGTACTTAATCGATTCAGCATTAAAAGCTGGCATGGATAAGAATTTAGGTCATGAATACGAAAAAGACACTGAAACTCGTTATAGAAATGAAGATAGAAATCCTATACCAACGCCTTGGCCTCATGTTAATGAGATGTTGCAAGGAGGATTAGGTGCAGGTGATGTAGGAATTATTTTCGGTAATCCAGGAGGCGGTAAGAGCTGGATGCTAACTGCATTAGGTGCAATGCCTGTATCATTAGGTTATACTGTAGCTCATTATACTTTAGAGTTATCAGAAGGATATATGGGTAGAAGATACGATGCTACTTTTACAGGACTTAAAGTACAGGAATTAGGCTTACATAGACAGGAAGTTAATGAGATGATTGAAAAGCTTAAAGGTAAATTAATTATTAAAGAATTTTCAATGGGTAAAGCATCTATATCAAGTATAGAGGCTCATATTCAAAAAATGACCGACCTTGGTACTCGTCCAGACTTAGTTATTATTGACTACGTAGATTTATTAAAATCAAAACGTAAATCTATTGATAGAAAGGATGAAATTGATGATATTTATATCTCCACCAAGGCTTTAGCGAGAGATTTAAAGCTTCCAATATGGACTGTATCTCAAGTTAATAGAGCTGGTGCAAAAGACGATGTAATTGAGGGGGATAAAGCAGCAGGTTCATACAATAAGATTATGATTGCGGATTTTGCAATGTCTTTATCAAGAAAGAGGTTAGATAAGGTGAACGGTACAGGAAGAGCACATATTATGAAAAACCGATATGGCGGTGATGGTATGACCTATCCTGTAAAGATTAATACTGAAAACGGTAATATTGAAATCCTAGAAAAGGAAATGGAAGAAGGTGAATTTACCGTAGAAGGTGGAAATCAAGGACCTAAAGCACCCACTACTAATTTTAGTGCAGAAGAACGTAATTATTTACAGCAAAGGTTCTTTGAATTAGGGAAATAACGCTATTTATTACTACAAAAGGTATTTTATATGAGTTTAACTACATTATACAACGAAAAAAAGACAGCATTAGCACCTCCTGTAGTACAAGAGACTTATACTGAGTTTGTCTTTAATATGGAAAAGAACGGTACTAACGACTTAGTAGAGAGAAATATGGTTGATCCTACTTTTAGACCACCATCGGTTACAGATACATATCTTGCTCGAGTATTCGCAGAGGATACAAAATAAAATCAACAGGAATTAATTAAAAGGTTATAGACCTTGACGGTAGGTGTAAATCTATCGAACGATATATCTATTTTTAAAAATATAAAAAACAGAAAGAGGCATGGACATTTCGCAGAGTATTTTAAGTGACATTACAGTATACATGAAGTATGCTAAATTTAATCCGGCAGTAGAAAGAAGAGAAACGTGGTCGGAACTAGTAGATAGAAACAAGGCGATGCACTTAAAGAAATTTCCTAACCTAAGTGAAGAGATTGAAAGTGCATACCAATATGTATATGACAGAAAAGCATTACCTTCAATGCGTTCTATGCAGTTTGCAGGTAAACCTATCGAAATCTCACCTAACCGCATCTACAACTGTGCCTATCTTCCAATTGATGATTGGAGAGCCTTTGGAGAAACGATGTTCTTATTGCTAGGCGGTACTGGGGTAGGTTATTCAGTACAGAAGCATCACGTTGATCAATTACCTGAAATCAGAAAACCAGATCCAAAGAAAACTAGACGTTTTTTAATTGGTGATTCTATTGAAGGATGGGCTGATGCAATAAAAGTATTAGTTAGATCTTACTTTGAAGGCGGATCATCTCCGGCATTTGACTTTTCAGACATTAGAGCTAAGGGAGCTGCCTTAATTACTACAGGCGGTAAAGCGCCTGGACCTCAACCATTAAAAGAATGCTTGATAAAGATTCAAGGTATTTTAGATAGTAAAGAAAACAACGATAAATTAACTTCTATCGAAGTTCACGATATAGTCTGTCATATTGCCGATGCAGTATTGACAGGAGGTATTAGAAGAGCAGCTTTAATTAGCCTCTTTAGTGCAGATGACGATGATATGATTTCAGCTAAGTCAGGTGCATGGTGGGAATTAAACCCACAACGCGGAAGAGCTAACAATTCAGCAGTATTATTAAGAAATAAAGTGACTGAGGAGTTTTTCTTCGGCTTGTGGGACAAGATTAAGGCAAGTGGTGCTGGTGAGCCCGGTATTTACTTGTCAAATGATAAGGATTGGGGTACTAATCCATGTTGTGAAATTGCATTACGTCCTTTCCAGTTCTGTAACTTATGTGAAGTGAATGTTTCTGATGTAGTAGATCAAGATGACTTAAATGCACGTGTAAAGGCAGCAGCGTTTATAGGTACTTTACAAGCTTCTTATACTAATTTCCATTACTTACGTCCAGTATGGCAAAGAACAACTGAAAAAGATGCCTTAATCGGCGTAGGTATGACAGGTATTGGTTCTGGAGTAGCTCAAAAATTAGACCTTAAGCAAGCAACTAAAATTGTAAACGAAGAAAACGAAAGAGTAGCTAAATTATTAGGTATTAATAGAGCAGCTAGAACAACTACAGTTAAGCCTTCAGGTACTTCTTCATTAGCTTTAGGTACTTCATCAGGAATACATGCATGGCATAATGACTTCTATATTAGAAGAATTAGAGTAGGTAAAAACGAGCCTATCTACACGTACTTAGCAATTAATCACCCAGAATTAATCGAAGATGAGTACTTTAGACCTCATGATACGGCTGTAATTTCTGTTCCGCAGAAAGCACCAGCAGGATCTATCTTAAGACATGAATCTGCTTTAGATTTACTTGAGAGAGTTAAGTTTGTATATCAAAATTGGGTTAAACCAGGTCATAGATCAGGTCAAAATACTCACAACATTTCTGCTACAGTATCTATTAAAGATGATCAGTGGGAAGAAGTAGGAAAGTGGATGTGGGATAATAAAAAGTTCTACAACGGATTATCAGTTTTACCTTATAACGGCGGAACTTATATTCAAGCACCTTTTGAAGACTGTACAGAAGAGAAATACGAAGAGATGATGAAGCATTTACACAGTGTTGATTTATCTAAAGTAGTAGAACAGGCCGATAATACTAATTTAATGGGAGAGGCTGCTTGTGCAGGCGGTGCTTGTGAAGTCGTTTAGTATGCACGATAATTTAGTACAGAATATAGTTAGTAATATCTATCAAGTCATAAAAAATGGCAGATAAGAAGGATTTTATTAAAGACATACATTACTATTTAGAAGGGGAAAGGGTCATTTTTACGGCCCTTTTCCACTCTCAAAGAGGGCAATGTTGCGGGAATGGATGTAGACATTGTCCGTATGAAGGAGATCATAAAAGAGGTACCAAAATACTTAAAGAAGAATTTGGTTATCTGAAAGAAAATACTTAATTTTATAAAAACACAGTTATGAATACATTTCAATCAACAAAATTATATGACGGCTTTAGTACCGTCTTTCGTCAATGGGCTGCAGAAGGTACACACTGCAGATTTTTACATGGGTATGATATCGAATTTAGAGTAACTTTCGAAGGAGAGTTAGATCATAGAAATTGGGTATGGGATTTCGGTGGTATGAAAAGAGCTAAAGGTAGTATCGATGGTATGAATCCTAAAGCTTGGATGGATTACATGTTTGACCACACTACAGTATTAGCACCAGACGATCCTGAATTAGAAATATTTAAAGAACTAGATAAAAAAGGTGTAGTTCAGTTAAGAATACTTGAAGGACCTGTCGGTGCAGAACAATTTGCAAAGTACATCTACGGTAAAATTAATACTTTCGTACAAGAAGAAACAAAAGGACGTGTAAGAGTGGTACAGGTAGAGTTTTTCGAAAATAAAAGAAATTCAGCAATCTATATAGGATAATGAGTAAGAAATTTGAAAAGAATCAAGAAAAAGCTCGACGTAAAATGCTTCAAAAAGAATACGAGGAAAATAATCCCCGTATTCCTACTGAAGACGAGTTATTAGAGAATAATAGTTACTGGGATATTGACTACCTTGAACAGGTTAATGCTAAAACTAATAAAGGCATTAAGTATTGGGAAGAAAGGTATGCTAATGCATCCAGTAATATGGGAAAATGGTATTGTCAAATACGAATTAACAGATTAAGAGCAAAGCTACATAAGTATGTAGATAAAAAATAAGTTATGCTAGAGGTAATAGAACATTCATTAGGTTTGTGTGGAGATAACCATGCAAACTTTATAAGCTTTTTGTTGGAGATACCACGAATAAGTTATACCTTTACTTATATAAAGACATTATTCAAATAAAAACATGGAGGACAACTATGAAATGTTTAAAAGACACAAAAACAGGAGATATTCTTAGAGTATCTGACCTAGAAGCTTTTCAAAAAGCAGGTAATAGATTTCAATATGTAGCGAAATCAGAATGGAAGAAAACAAGACCTACAATTTCAGTAAAACAAGTAGAAGAGGTAGAAAAGAAAGAGGAAACTGTTTCTGAAAAAGCCTTAAGACGTAAAAAATTAGGCGATAAGCAACGTCCTGCTGAAGATTTAGATAACCTTTTAAAATAATTTTATGTCAAAAATAGACCCAAATAAATTACTCATCTCATCTGACTTTTATACAGTTCAGGGAGAGGGTATAAGTAGCGGTATTCCATCCTACTTCGTTCGTTTAGGTATTTGTAACCTAACTTGCGGTATGAGTAGAGCATTTACTAATATGTTAATGAAAGAAAAGTCTTTAGAGGACGGAGAAATCTTCGAAGGTGATTTACATAAAGAAGGAAAAGCTACTTGGACTTGTGATTCTACTTCTCAATGGTTATGGAGAGGGGAAGATAAAGAGTTTCAATACTTACTTGATAGATTTAAAGAAGAAGGTGTATATGATGATATTTTAAACGGCTTAGTTCATATTATTTGGACTGGCGGTGAACCTACTATTGCAGGACATCAAGTAGCTATTAATAACTTCACGGAGTATTGGGCTAGTCAAGGAGCTAATGTTGATAATGTGTTTTATGAGATTGAAACCAACGGTACTAATTTTATTGATGAAGAGTTATTTGATGCTTTAGATCAAATTAACTGTTCGCCTAAGTTAGAGAATTCAGGTATGACAGCTAAGCAACGTATTGTACCAGAAGCGATTAATCGTATTATGGAACATAAAAACTACCAGTTTAAATTTGTTATCAGTGCTGAAGATGATGTTAAAGAGATGTTTAGAGACTTTGTAGAACCATTTAATATCCCATTACAGAATGTAGTTTGTATGCCAGGTTTAGATGATGCAGCTAACTTCGAAGAAAGAACTCAATTCTGTCTTGAAATGGCTAAGAAGTATAGATTTAGAGGCTTAACTAGATTACATATTGCTGCTTGGAATAAAACATTAAACGTATAGTTATGAGTAAACAGGAAAGTGAGATTTACTTAGGCGGAGGTAATAATTTAGTAATGCAAACTTCTAAATTAGTAACGTGTCATGAAATATTAACACTAGTAGTTAACAGTAAAGGTGCAATACCTTTAGAAATTAAAATACAAGCTGATTTTGACACTATACCGGAAGAGTATCATGAAATATTTTTAAACATGATGACATCAAAGTACTGTAAAACAGCATCATTCGGTGATAACCCATTCTCACAGTGTATACCAGCCCCTAAAAAACGTTGGTATCAATTCTGGAGATCTTAAAATAGTAATTATGATAGACGAATATAAATGTCAATATTGCGGTAAAGATACTTTTAATATAGATATCGACTATCTTCATGGATACGATCATCTTTCTTGTGCATTAGAGTATGAAAAATCTACTATGAAAAATAGAACTACTTTAATTACAGTACCAGTTGAAACAATACTAAATACTCCTAATGATCAAGAGTTGGGAAATAAAGTAAGAAAGTTATACTATGAAAACAACAGCTAAAGAATATTATGATGCTTTAGGTTTTGCAGCAGGTACTCTATTTTACTTGACTCGTAAAAGCGGGTCAACAGAAGAGTATGTTTTAGAGCCTTTGCTCGTTGATACTAAAAATAAAGATTTAACCTTAAAAGCATTACAAAGGGTAATGGATAGCCCTAATTTTATCGGATTTCCCGGTACAAAAGAGTTTACCGACTTTATAAATGAAGTTGATAATCCGAAAATTAAATAATACCTTTATATTATGACATTAACATTGACACCAGAACATTTATACGTAGGTATTATAGTAATACTTGTAGCTATACAGCTGTATCAGCAAAGAACTATTAGTAAATTAGAAAAAGAGTGTGACGATATTTGGTCACAGATGGGTACTCTAGTAGGTAATATTACAAGTCAAATGCTTTCTATGCAGAAAGACATTAATGACAAGCAAGATAAAAAATAATTCGGTTATAGAGCTAATCGATCTACAAAATAATACGCTCTAAATTTTAAATTTTAAACAAGATGGCAAAACAAGCAGTTTTATCATTATCAGGTGGGATGGATTCTTCATCTCTTTTGTTACACCTATTAGCTAATGGCTATGAAGTAACAGCATTAGGTTTTGATTACGGTCAAAAGCATAAAGTAGAGTTAGAACGTGCTAAATCGTTAGTACAGTACATTAATGATGGTTATGATTCTGAAGCAGAAAACATACCGTATCAAAAAGTAAAGTACCAAATTATTAAATTAGACGGTTTACAAGAGCTATTAAACTCAGCTTTAGTAACTGGAGGTGCAGATGTACCTGAAGGACATTACGAGCAAGATAACATGAAAGCAACTGTCGTACCTAACCGTAATAAGATTTTTAGTTCGTTGATTCAAGCAGCAGCTTTATCAATTGCAACTAAGAATATCGGAGATGATTGTGCTATAGGACAACCTGTAGATATTGCAATGGGTATTCACGCAGGAGATCACGCTATCTACCCTGATTGCCGTCAAGAATTTAGAGATGCAGACTTTGAAGCATTTAAAATTGGTAACTGGGATGCAGATTTAGTATCAGTTTATACTCCTTATCTAGAAGTAACTAAGTTTGAGATCTTAGAAGACGGTTTGAAAGCATGTGAAGCATTAGGTTTAGACTTCGATGAAGTATATAAGCGTACAAATACATCTTATAAGCCAATGCAGCACGGAGGTGTTTGGTATTCTGATTATAAATCAGCAGCATCAGTAGAGCGTATTGAAGCGTTTATTAAACTAGGCCGTCCTGATCCAGTAGAATATGCAGACGAAACAGGTCCTGTTAGCTGGCAATTTGCAAAAACACAAGTAGAAAAAGTATTATCAGAATATCAAAAATAGACTATGCCATTAATTTCACATGAAATACCAAAAGCGTTATTTTCTCGTCACGACGAGGTTAGCGATTATCCTTACGTACTAGGACATTTACTAAGCCTGGATACAGAGTACGCAGATTTTTATAAAGAAAAGTTGAAAACAGCTGAGTACTCTATCTTAGATAATTCTGCTTTTGAATTAGGCAAATCTATACCAATGGAAGAATTATATGAGTTGGGTAAGGAGTATTCTCCTACCCATCTTGTACTTCCTGATGTAGTAAATGACTATAATCAAACTTTAAGTAATGCTAAAGAGTATTTAGCAAATTATAGAGTAGAAGGACAGAAGTATATTGGTGTATGTCAAGGAGATACTTTTGAGCAAATTGCAGATTGTATAGATTACTACCTAACAGAGAAAGTAGACATCATTGCACTACCTTTCGATTTAGTTGAGAAATCAGACTACGTAACAGTAAGGTATAGATTCTTAAACTGGTGGTATGCAAACAGATTTAATATGGGAATTGGATTACCTAAATTTCACTTATTAGGATGTCAAAATCCAGTAGAGTTCATCTTAATTAATTCTCTTAATACCGTACTTAGAAGACTTATCTACTCGTTAGATACTAGTTCCCCCGTTATTAACGGTTGGGTAGGTAATGAATTAGGTATACACGGTTTAGTAGAACCTAAACCAAAAGCTAAATTAGCAGATAACTTAGATATTGAGTTGTCTCAAGAGCAAATAGATCTTATTTTTAAAAATATAAAAACATTCCGAAGCTATGTCAGTTAGTAACATGTCAGAAGTAGCTGCTAAAACCCTAGGGTCAGCTAACTCCTACGCAGTATACACGGATCAATTTGATCCAAGTCAATTAAACCCTATGCCAAGAGCATTAGCACGTGGAGATTGGGGTATTAAAGGAGATGAATTTGTAGGTTACGATACATGGCATTGTCATGAAGCAACCTTTCTATTAAATAACGGTTTACCTATTGCAGGTACGTTAAAAATTGTATGTCCTGCTGATTCAGAATTTATGGTAGAATCTAAATCGTTTAAATTATACCTAAACACGTTTGATATGTGTAAGATGGGAGATACGATTGTAGAAGCTATTGAAAATTACGAGAATCAAGTAAAAAAGGATATCAGTGCATGCATTGGTAAGGAAGTACAGGTAGGATTCTTTAGAGAAGGAGAGCAAGTAATGTTCGAAGGTGATCCTGCTGATGGGTACTACGATTTATTTCGTTTATTAGGAAATAAAAAATTAGAGGAGTTAGATATTACCGATTACTCCGGTAAAGAAAGTCATTTTAGTATTATTCCTGCTGAAACATCTGATGATGTATCTGTAATGACTGGTATTTTAAGATCAAGATGTAGACATACTAAGCAAAAGGATACAGGTGCTGCTTATTTTCATATTACTACTAAGAAAGGTCGTGTAGATTTAGAGGGTTTATTGAAAGAAGTAATTGCATTACGTGAAGTAAACGAGTTTCACGAGTTTTGTAGTGAAAAGTTGTTTACAGCTATTACAAAACATCCTGAAGTAAAGGACTGTGTAGTAATGTTATTGTATGCAAGACGCGGTTCGTTAGATATCAATCCTGTTCGTGCAACTAGAGAGGAGTTAATTCCACGTGCACTAATCGATACAGGTTATTATACAAGAAAAGCAATGGGTCAATAATGAAAGTATTAGGTAATTGGGCAGTACTAGTATCTCAGACAGGGTCTGAAGTAATAGCTATTAGTGAAATGCTTGGGATTCTCCCTAGTTTAGTTGTAACCAATAGAGTTACTAAGATTTCCGAAAAGAACATGAGAATCTTTGGGAAAAACAATGTAGAGATAGTAGTATTGCCTAATAAGCCTACCTTAGATCAGTATTTAAGGTCTGGATTACTAGAAAAAGAGTTAATTACTTTACATGGCTTTTTGAGAATAATACCAGAAGCATTCTTTCCGCACTTTAAAGGTAAGATCTACAACGGACATCCTGCTTTAATTACTTTATACCCGGAATTGAAGGGATTTAATAAGCAAGAAGACATTGCTGGAAACCAAGAAAAGTATCCGCTATGTGGATCTGTAGTTCATGAATGTATTCCAGAGCTAGATGCCGGAGAAGTAGTAGCTGCTGTATCTATAAAAAATACAGCGAATACTATAGACGAAGCTTATGCTTTATTACGAGAAACTTCCTTACTTTCTTGGCAACATTTCTTTGAAGATTATTGGAAGTCTGATAAAAAGTAGTTATCTTTACTAAAAGACACTTATGAAAATATTAATAGGATCGCATGGAACTGGTAAGACTACCTTATTAAAAGAGGTATCTACCAGATTTCCTGATTATTACGTAACAGACGGGTTTTCTCGTCCTGTATTAAAGATTGGTAGAATGCTTGAGTTATCTAATAACGAAAAGCAGTATGCAATTAACGAGTTATCTGCTTGGGCTTATGAAAATTACTTAAAGCATAAGAATGTAATTAGCACTCGTAGCTTAGTAGACTGTATTATATACTCTCAAATACTAACACCTGATGTTGATATTGAAAACTTAATTACTTTATTTGAGGAAACTAAAGATCAAGTAGAGTACTTCTTTTATATACCTATTGAATTTACTTTCGAACAAGGCGATCCAGATAGATTAAGTCATGATTTACAGGTTAAGATTGACGAAATTATACAAAAGTTTATTAAAAAGCATATACCTGAAGAAAAAGTCGTAACTTTAACAGGTACGGTAGAAGAGCGTTTAGAACAGATTTCAAAATACTTATAATATACACTATGAATAGAGATAAAAATATAGACATCGATAGTTTAGAACTTGCTAAAGCAGGTTGTGCTAATGGGATTAGCTTACAGTTACATGAAGCGATTAAAAACGGTAATCACTCTCTAAATGAGTATGAGAAGCATCAGATTATTGAAGCAGCAGCAAAGCATTACGGTAACTTCCTAACTGCATTAGGTGTAGATTGGGAAAATGACCCTAATAGCTCTAATACTCCGAAAAGAGTAGCTAAGGCTTACGTAAATGACTTGTGGAAAGGTAGATATGAGCAGTTAAGCTCTGTTACTTCTTTTCCTTCTGATGGTTATGATGGGGTAGTATTCGAAGGAGGTATTCCTATTACGAGTATGTGCTCTCACCACCATCAAACTATTAACGGTTTATGTCATATTGCCTATATACCTACCCTAGAAGGTAGAGTAGTAGGTTTAAGTAAGCTAAATCGTATAGTAGAGCACTTTAGTAGAAGAGGTGCAATTCAAGAACAATTAACTGTAGCTATTCATAATGCAGTAAATCAAATATGTACTGATAATATTGGTGTAGCGGTAATGATTGAAGCAACTCACAACTGTGTAAGCTGTAGAGGAGTTAAGCATCAAGGTGCTAGCATGAAAACATCTAAATTAAGCGGTTCTTTCTTAAACGAAGACTCAGCTAGATCAGAATTTTATGAATTTACTAAAGGGTATCCACGTAAATAATAGATTATGAAATCACAAGGACTAGGAGATACAGTTGCTAAAGTGCTAAAGTTTTTCTATATTGATAGACTAGCAGAAAAGATTGCTCATATACTTGGGTATGAAGACTGCGGATGTACTAGAAGAAAGACTACTTTGAATAAATTATTTCCATATACAAAAAAGAAAAAATAGTTATGTTAAATGCAGATCAAATAGTAGAGAAAGGTCTACTTAAATTAGAACAGTCTAAAGGTAAAAAAGCTCAAGTTGGTTATGATTTATCTTTACAGGTAGTTAAGCAGATTAGACAAAATCCTCAAGATAAAATTGGGGTAGTATTAAAAGATAAAACTAATCTAGCAGATTATACTGAGACTAAAAAGGTACAGTTAGACGGTAGTATGGGATGGTTATTGTATCCTGGTACCTACGAAATTACCTTCTGGGAAGGATGTAAATTACCTTCAGACTATGTAGGTTTAATTAGACAGAGATCTTCTCTATTAAGAAACGGTACTATCATACATTCGTCAGTATTCGATCCAGGATTTGAAACTGAATTTATGGGATGTGTAATGAGAGTAAATGAGACTATCTTTATTGAAGAAGATGCTAGAGTAGCTCAAATCTATTTTCATCAGTGTGAAGAAGTAGATCAAGAAAATTTATATAACGGCCAATGGCAAGGCGATAAACAAAGATAGTATGCAACCAAAAGAATCGAATTCAAGCAAACACTTTAGAATAAGTGTACTAAAATCAGGTATTAGAATGTTTGCTTGTGTAGCATTAATGTACAGCAGCTTCTTTACAGCCGGTTGTTTATTCTTTATAGCCGAATGTTTTGGAGTAATAGAAGAATTATAATATGAAAATAGATAAGTTTAACAAGCTTAAATTAAAGCTAGAGGTTTTTAAATTAGAACAGAATTATATGACCCTTGATAGGATCTTATACTACTTTTCTTTTTTAGGCAATATCTTTTTGATTTACTTCGGATACTTTTTCATTAAGTCTGTTACAAACTCTATACCAGCTCTATTTCCCTTTCAAGAGATATTCTTTACAGTTTTTGTTGCCCTATTCTTAACAGGGTATGAATTAACAAAGAGGTTTACATTAGAACAGTTTTTTACAACTCTAATGCAAATAAAAAGAATGACAGGTGGAATATTCATAGCAGGTATGATCTGTTCATTTTTAATAGCAGGTAGTTTTTACTTGTCTATTAAAGGAGCACATAGACTTGTTGATACATCCGAGACTGTTCTTGCTAAAACAGACTCTACTGTAACTTTAAAGCAAGATTCAATAGCAAAATATTATGATAAGGAAATATTATATTATAGAAACCAATCTGCTAGAACCAGATCCGAGAAAGTCTACCGTGATTCGATTGTTAACGTCTTACAGATGGCGAAGGATACAAAGATCCAACAAGTTGAATCTAAGACGCAAACGAAAGCGAGTGTTAATTTGGAGAAGAATAGTGAGAACTCAACTGCATTCCTTTTTATAACAATTTTCCTTGAGTTAATTGTTCTAATAGGTGTAGGCTTTGATGCTTTTTATACGTTAGGCAGTTATGAAGAGACTAAAAAATTATTACAGACTCCTAAGTTTAAACAGTTGGAGCTTAACTTAAGATTACTTAAATTATATTATCAGAACGGTAAAAAGGCAGTAGGCGATCAAACCTTACCTTTTAGTAAATTTCAATCTCTAGTACAAACACAGAAGATAGATTGCTCTCAAAAAGACTTGAAATCCTTTGTTATACTTTGTCAAGAGTTAGATATTATTAAAGAGTTTAGAGGTAGAAAGAAAGAATTTATGCTCACCTATCAACAAGCAAAAGACCTTTTAGAAAACCAGGAAGTAATATAAGTTATGCAAGAAAAAAGTTATGTAACGGTCAATAGTAAAGAGACCTTTAAAGAATTAGTACAACACATTAACGATAGTGAACTCGTTGCGTACGATACGGAAACCAATAGTCTGAATCCCCGTAAGGGTTTGATTATTGGATTTTCTGTATCAGGCAAGATTGGTAAAGGTTATTACATGCCAATACGTGAATGGAAGAATGAAGAGTTACAGGAATTAAGTATAGATGGTACAAATGCAGATAAATTAGCAAAATATGCTATAACTCAATTACTAAAGAAAAAATTAGTAATGCATAATGCCTCTTTCGATATTCGATTTACAAAGAACTTCTACGGTGTAGATTTACTTCCAGCATTACATGCAGATACTGCAATGCTCGTACATACAGTTAAAGAAGAAGGTGCATTTGGATTTGGTAATCCTTTTGGATTGAAATCTATTGCTAAAATGGTACAGAAAGAGATTGGGCTAGATGTAGAGTCAGAGGCTAACGAAGAACAATTAGAATTAAAGGCTAGTATTAAAGCAAATGGTGGTGCTGTATCGAAAGATAACTTTGAGATTTATAAAGCAGATATGGCTATACTTGCTAAGTATGCTGCAGCCGATACTGACTTAACTCTGAGAATTTATAATCACTTTTTAAGTATACTTCAAGCAGAAGGACTAGAATACTTTTTCTTTGAAGAAGAGGTAATGCCTGTTTATAGAGAAGTTACTATACCAATGGAGGAACACGGTATTAGATTAAACGTAGCTCTTATTCAAGAGACTCAAGATAATATTAAGAAAGACTTAGAAGAACAGTCTACCTTAGTTGTTAAAGAGTTGTTAGCTCTATCTCAAGTAAGGGGTTGGATATTAGAACAGGCTAGAACAGCTTACCCTCCTAAACATAAAGGTACTTTTGCACAAAGGTTATTAGAGCAAAACGGTATTGAATTGCCTAAATCAGAGAGGACAGGTAAATTTACTATAAATAAATCAGCTATTACTGCTCTTGCAGAAGGCCCTATCAAAGACTTCTTAATGACAGGCGATGAAAGTTATCTAACTAAAGAGCAAGTAGCTAAGGTTAGTATGACTTTGTGGAAAGAAGATAACGACGGTCAATTTTTTAATATTCAATCTAAAGATCAATTAGGTAAAATCGCTTTTGATGTATTAGGTGAGAAGCCATTATCAACTACTGATAAAGGTAAACCTCAATTTGACGAAGATATGATTCAGTCAATAAGCTCTAAGTATACCTGGGCTAAACATTTACGCTTGTATAATAAACTTACTAAGATTAAAACAGCTTACGTTGATCGATTCTTAGATGCAGCAGAAGACGAAAGATTCTACCCTTACTTTAAACAGAACGGTACTGTATCAGGTAGATACGGGTCTGACTTGCAGCAATTGCCTAAACCATTAGAACCAGGTCAGGATGAAGATATGATTATGGGATATACTAATGTAGTTAGAGCTTTCTTTATATGTGACGAAGGAACTAAGTTATTAGACAATGACTATGCATCATTAGAACCAAGAGTATTTGCTACTGTAGCAGGTGATCAAGGTTTAAAAGATATTTTTAATAATGATTTAGACTTTTATTCGCATATTGCTATTAAAACTGAAAAACTAGAAGGAGTTAGCGCACATACAAAAGCACCTAACTTTCTTAAAAAAGTAGATCCGGTAAAAAGACAGACTGCAAAAGCTTATTCCTTAGGTGTGCCTTACGGTATGTCAGGTTATGCGTTAGCTATGTCTTTAGGAGTAGATAAAAAAGAAGGAGAAAGACTAGTACAAGGTTATTTAGATGGATTTCCACAATTAAGAGAATGGAGAGAGCAATCTCGTAAATTTATAAAGGAAAACGGCTATATTAAAAATAAGGTAGGTCGAATTAGACATTTACCTAAAGCTAAAGAAATATATGAAGCCTTTGGAGATAAGATATTAGACGATTGGAAATTTAGAAAAGGTATAGAACAGCAGTACGGAGTAGAAGCAGTTACTACGTTATATAGAGATTATAAGAACGCTTTAAATAACTGTTTAAACTATCAAATTCAGAGTTATTCTGCTAGCATAGTTAACCGTGCAGCTTTACAAATAAACCGTAGATTCCGTAAAGAAAACATTGTAGGACAGGTAATTGCACAGATTCACGATCAGTTAATTTGTCAAGTGAGAGAAGAGGATGTTGAGAGGGCTTGTATAATCATGCAAGACTGTATGGAAAATACTACTCGACTAGATGGCGTAGAATTAGTAGCAATTCCTGAGGTTGCAAACAACTTTAAAGACGGGCACTAGATATTTATGAGAAATAAGGTACTTAGTAGGCCTTAAGTTATAAACAATTTTTAAACCGTTCACCGTAAGGGAACACAAAACTAAACAAAATGACATTTAGACCATTTGAGCTAGATCCATTCGACCTATTATGGCGAGATTTATTTGACGCACAATCACATTTCTCTGCAATTACGCAGAAAGTAACACACCCAGTAGACATTTACGAAACAGCAGACGGCATTCGATTTGAAGTAGCCGCAGTAGGTATTCACGAAGACGACATCGACGTTCTTGTTGATGGAGATGAATTACGTATTACCTATGAAAGACCAGACTACGCAGTTCAAGATACACCTATTTACAAGGGTATCAAAAAATCCTCTTTTAACCTTACCTGGAAAATCTCAACTAAGTTCGATTTGAATAAGTTAGAAGCATCTTTAGATAAAGGACTTCTACACATATCTATCCCAGTTGCAGAAGGTAAAGCTATAAAGCAGATTAAAATTAATACTCCTGTAGCAATAGAGGATGTTAAGAAGAAAAAATAAAAAGTAGGCCTACTAAGTAACCAGTTATGCACTTTATCAAAAAAGAATTTATTACTTTCAATAATATTCTCTACTACATAGTTAAAATTGTAAGAGAGGACGATAGACCTATTGTAGAAAACTTAAAAGATTATCTACAAGCAGATATTGTATTGAAAAGAGAAAATAAATTTTTTTTTCTGAGAAGTATTCCTGATATTGAAATTATAACAGACTAAATAAAGAATATGAGTAAATTACAACCACTAAATGGCTACATAATTTTAAAGCCAATAGAAGAAGACGAAACATTGTACGGGAGTATTGTAATTCCCGATACAGGTAAAGAAAAACCAGAAATGGGTGAAGTCGTAGCTACTTCTCCAACCTATAACTATAATTCAGATACTTTTGTATCTTCGAATATAGCAATAGGCGATAAGGTATTAATCCCTAAATTAGGTTCATTGAGAATCACTATAGAGAGTGATGAGTATTTCATTTGTAAAGAACAAGACGTTTATTCAAAAATTATAAATTAACATGGCAACACAGACAGTTTTCGGTATTGACTTAAAGAATAAGTTATTAGCCGGTATTAAACAATTAAATCACTCTGTATCCTCAACATTAGGACCAGGTGGTAGAACAGTATTGATTAAAGATCAATCAGGTGAAGTAAAAGTAACTAAAGACGGTGTTACAGTAGCTAAATCATTTCACGAATTAGAAGATCAAGTTGAAGACTTAGGTGCACAGCTTGTAAAGCAAGTATCTATTAAATCTGCTAACGAAGCAGGTGATGGTACTACAACATCTACACTTTTAGCTGCTACTATGGTAGAAGAAGGTTTAAAATTAATTAACCAAGGATCTAACCCAGTAGAAGTAAAGAAAGGTATTGATAAGTACGTAGCACAAGTAGTAGAGCAAATTAGAAAGATTGCTAAGGACGTAAGTTCTCAAGATCAAATTCAACAAGTAGCTACTATCTCTGCTAATGGCGATACTGAAGTAGGGCAATTAATTTCTACATCTATTGAAAAAGTAGGCAGAGAGGGTATTGTTACTATTGAAGAATCTAAGACAGGTGAAACTAGCTTAGAGATTGTAGAAGGTATGCAATTTGATAGGGGTTATAAATCTCCATACTTTGTTACTAATAATACAACAATGAATGCTGTATTAAACGATGCTTACGTTTTAATCTATGACGGACGTATTACTAAAGCAGCTGAATTATTAAATGCATTAAGTAAAGTAAATTCAGATAATAAACCTTTATTAATCGTTGCAGAAGATATCGAAGATGAAGCATTAGCTACTTTGATTGTGAATAAGATGAGAGGTATTGTTTCAGTAGCAGCTGTTAAAGCTCCAGACTTTGGTGAAAGAAGAACTTTAATTTTAGAGGACTTAGCTATCTTAACAGGCGGTACAGTTATCTCTAAGAATAAAGGACATAAGATTGATAAATTAACTCCTATTCAACTTGTAGAGATGTTTGGTAAAGCTAGAACAGTAGTTGTAGCTAAGGACACAACAACAGTTGTAGACGGTAACGGTGAAGTAGAAGCTATTACAGCTAGAGCTGCAGAGATTAAAGATCAAATTGAGAAAGCTACTTCATTCTACGAGAAAGAGAAGTTACAAGAGAGATTAGGTAAATTAGTCGGTGGTGTAGCTATTATTTCAGTAGGAGGTAATTCTGATATTGAGATTAAAGAAAGAAAGGATAGAGTAGAAGATGCTTTATTTGCTACCAAAGCAGCATTAGTTGAAGGAGTTGTTCCTGGAGGCGGTCTTGCTTTGATTGAAGCTTTTAATAGTTTATCTATCGCACCTAAAGAAGTATCATCAGATGAATTATTAGGCTTTGATATTGTAAAGAAAGCATGCTTCGCTCCTTTTAAGACTATTTTATCAAACTGCGGTATCGAAGATTACTACTCTATTTTAAGAGCGGTAGAGGATGCTAGAGACGGAGAAAACTTAGCTACCTATAATGCTAAAACTCAAAACGTAGTAGATGCAACAGAAGCAGGATTATTAGATCCAGCTAAAGTAACTCGTACAGCTTTAGAGAATGCAGCATCTGTAGCAGGAACTATATTAACAACAGAATCAGTTATATTCGAAAAGAAAGACGATAAGAAGCAACAGGAAGATCCTAATGCAGGTATGTATTAATTAAGGTTTTCTTAAGGTAAGAGCCTCCCGTAATTGGGGGGCTTTTCCTATTTATATACATGAAAAAGAAACTTATTTTAATTCTAGCCTTGATAGTGTTTTTAAGCTTATTTGTATCTCTTGCAGTAAATGCTCAAGATATAGTCGTATTAAAACATACAAATTATATATCACACTATAGTAAATCAAAGAAGTATCCGGTAATGGTGGAGTGGTGGGAAACAAAAGCTAAAATAGCTTGTGAGAAGCCGTTAGCTAGAGTAGATAGATTTAAGCCTGATCCCTTATTAGCTACTGAAACTGATTTAGAAGATGACTATAAAGGGAGCGGATTTGATAGAGGTCATTTAATGCCTGCAAAATCAAATCAATGCCAAACACCAGAAGTACAAAACGAATGTTTTTACTTTAGTAATATGGCCGCACAGTACCACAGGTTAAATGCAGGTGATTGGAAATCATTAGAAACACTTACAAGAGAATGGGCAACAGCTAATGACTCAGTTCACATTTGGGCAGGTAATGTCGGTGAATTAAAGAGAATTGGTAAGGTTGCCGTTCCCAGGCAATGCTGGAAAGCTGTATATATCAAAAGATCCAATGAATGGTATTTCTTCTTATTTGATAACGACCTATCTAACCCAGACGGTATCAATAACAATAAGGTTTTAAGAGAAGATATAGAACAATTAACAGGATTTAAGTTTAAATAAGACATATATCCTATTTATATTCAAACCGTAAATGAGGATACTATTCTTAATTATGGTTATGACTCTAATAGGTTTTACAGCTGAAGCTCAAAATAAAGCAGCTTTAGGTACTGTTACAAACAATATAAAAGCAGGTCCTCTCACAGGAAATAAAAACCTAGCTTTTGGCGTAAAAAACGTCCTACAGGAGGCTCTTCAAGATAAGGGCTTTACTCTCGTAGACAGGTTCGATGCAGATTATGTTATAGATGTAGAGATTTCTTTCTTTGATGTAGAGCAGACAAAACAAGGTGTTTCTGTTTTCCATGAAGATAAGAATGAAGTTGTAGTAAGGATGAAAGGTACTTTATCAGATGGATTTGGTAAAGTATTGAAAAACATAAGTACTGAGGACAGGTCATCTGAAATAAGTACATCCACGTTATTGATAAATGAAGGAGGTCAGTTTAATTCTGCCGTACAAAGAAATGCAATTAAAAAAGCTTGCGTTTCCGTTGTGACAAAATTATTCTAAATTATGAAACATTTATTAACGCTTATCTTACTTTTTGTAGGGCTGTGTGGATTTGGACAAATCAAATTCAAAGCAGCTACCTCAGTGGGCGGAGTATCTCTTATTAAAGGCAGTACCTTTGAATACGTAGTGTATGCAAATGGCAACGCTAATAATACTACACGTCAGTTATTATTTGACATACAGTACGATAAAGATAACTTTGAATTAATATCTGTTAATCATACTGGAACAGGAGGTAATGGCGGCATATTACCTCAAGGATCTACAATCAGTTTATCATACTTTGATTACCAAGGCTATACATGGAATTCAGTTACTTCAGGTAATAGCGCTAATAATACTACAAACGGTACTACTAACTACCAATATGCAAGCTACAGCTATAATGCAACAAGTCCTAATTCTATTTTAAGAACAACCTTAACTTGGTCTACTAATAGCGCAATGCCTTTTGATACTTATAGTGATTTTGTTAAGTTTGTATTTAGATTAAAAGCCACTTCCACTGCTACTACTTTTAATCCAATTAAATTAAACTTTGTTGCTGGTTGGACTGCTGCAGGAACTCTCGATAATACTTTAATGGAAGCTCCATTATCGACAGCTGTTAATATGAATCAAAACTACGGCAAGTACGTAACTGCTAAAGTTGATTTGAATTCAAACTTATACAACCTAACTAGCTTAAAGGTATCATTCAGAGATACAGTTACAAAGCAAGGTCAATTATTCTCAGTATTATCCGATGGATCTGTAGATATTAATCAATCCTTATTAAGTGCTAATACAGTATACGATGTTACCTTAATGCATCAGATTGAAAATACATACGCCATTTATAATAATGCTATTACAATATCTGACTTCTCAACAGCACAAGCAGAATTTACTTCTATAGGATTAACAGCTACTAAAGGTGTTAATTTAAATACAGGACAATCTTTATATGCTGCAGATATTAATAGAAATAAAGCAATAGACGGCGGTGATTTACCTAGGCTATTAGGTCAAGTAGCTGGATTAGATACTTTAATGACTATACCTGCAGGATATGTAGCAGGTACTAACGGTTGGATGAGTCTACCTACTTGGAAAGCAGCAGATGCAAATACGGTAGGAGGAGATGTAGAATGGGCTTATGTAACTCCAGGAGCTACCTACAGTACTCTACATATTGATATGAGACAGTTTACAACAGGAACCTCTCCTAATACAGTTAAGAGCGTACAATTATTTGATTTATACACAGGCCCAGCTGAATACCTATCTGAAGACGGGGCTTGGGCTTTATATAAAATTCCTTCTGCATTAAATAAAGCTAAAGACGGTTCTTCCTTATACGTAAGCTTTATAAGAGATATTAACAGCGGTGGCGTAGATTATGCTTTAAGAGCTAATTTTACTTTTGATATTAGCCCTAGTTCATCTTGGGGTAATGTAACAACTACTAACTGGAATACTATTACATATCCAAGAGCTTATTTTAAAACTGATGTAATAGGTACAAATGCCTTTTTAGACTTGAAGTATTTGTTATGGGGA